>CAJNIZ010046705.1:0-17810 GCA_905231905.1 Symbiodinium pilosum
TTTGCACCCCAAAATGCATAATAATGCTCCGTTGCTGGCGTGACGTGCTACTACTACTACTACTACTACTACTACTACTACTACTACTACTACTACTACTACTACTACTACTACCACGACTACTACTACTACTACTACTACTACCACTACCACTACTACTACTACTACTACTACTACTAGTAGAATCGTTACTACTATTCATCACTACCATGTATTACTACTGTTATTAATATCGTAGCCGTCGGAAACCCTACTAAACCCTTCACCCTAAACCCTAAACGCTGAACCCTAAATCCCTAAAGCCTAGACCTTAAATCCCTAAATCCCTAAACCCTAAATCCCTACACCCTAAATCCCTAGACCCTACATCCTAAACCCTGAACCCTACATTCTAAACCCTGGACCCCAAGCCCTAAACCCTGAACCTCGTCAATCTTCAGAAGGCTGTAGCTCGGACACGGCTCGATCAGAGCCCCGCGGCTTCACAATCTCTTGTAGCTCTCCCTGAAGCTTCCTGAAGCGTTTAGGGTTTAGCCGGTATGGGGTTTAGGGATCTTTGGGTTTGGGAATCAGGGCTTAGGGTTGAGGGATTTTTCAAGGTTTTGGGATCAGGGTTTAAGGTTTAGGGATCTTTGGGTTTAGGGTTTGAATCTCTCCTGAAGCCTCCTCCATTCACTTGGCTTAGGGTTCAGGTTCTCCTTAAAGCTTCCTGAATGCACTTGGGGCTGACTCCGAGAATCTCTGAGTTTAGGACTTGAATCTATTCGTATCCATTTTGCTCCATTGGATTAACCACTATTAAGGCACCATGCCTTATATCTCCCTATATCATGCTTGTATAGTTCCTCTACAATCCTAGCCCCCCTGGTCCGATTGGTCTATCTCCCTTCTGGGGGAGACCCGGAATAATAACGCCAAAATGCAGGCTTTAAGATTTATTTAGAACCTGCTAAAATCTAATTGAAATTGTTGCCCCAGGAATATTATAATTCATTTATACCACATTCAGAACTGCCCGCCGCCGAAGATCTACCTTTCAGCTATTTTATTTCGTGCTATTTATAGCCATTCCCAAAAACTGTTGTTTCGTAGTTTTGGAACCCAAGATTAGCCACGATTGCCAGATCTTAAGATTCCGGGGGACCCTTTCCTGGAACCTTGGATTCCAGACCCCAAACTCATAATTTGGAATCTGAGGCTTCAAGATCCCAACATCTTTAACAACATATCAAGATATTACTTTTTGTATATTCGGAACGGAACATTAAAAGATCTTGGGGAAGTCATTCTTGGAACCTTGAACTGCAAAACCCATAAAATCCGAAAATTTCCAAACATTGCTTTTTAATGCTTAGAACCCACAATTCTAAGAAAGAGTCCCCCCAATATCTTCGAATCTTTGGATCCAAACATTGGAATTTGTGTTTTCAATATGTTTTGATATCTAGAGTCTGGTGAGTTGCTTGTAAGAGCTCTCAAAAGAAATCTTCATTAGGATTTCATCTTCCAGATACTTGACTGGCAGTACAAGGCCTAAGTGGTTCTATTCGGTTTATTATGGGATCTGCCACATATTAATCAGGGATTGGCTTATGGAATGGGCTTACGTGACGTAGGGTATCATCCATCTTCAATATAATCCTTGATGGTAGTTTTGTCATGAAGCCTTCTCAATAGCAGATCTTATGAGATTTCTAGTACCGAGAATACTCATGAGGTACCCATGAGGAATGCAAAGGGATATTACAAGGTCCGTGGGATTGTAATCCCAGTTTCGTAACAGTGTTGATTATCTCATTCCAATAAACAATGTGCAAGGATACCGCAACGTCTGTGCAAATCCATTTTTGAGTAGATACATCCATGAGGAATGCCAAGGGACTCTGCAGGGTCTGTGAGATTATAGTCTCAGTTCTTTTCACCAATGTTCATTCTCTATCCCTGAAAAGTAGGCACGGGGATAATCCATACCCTATGGATCGGGATGAGGAATGGATGTCCGCACTCCCGTTGTTCCATATCCTTACATGCCTTACATTTTAGGAAAACAACCATATTGGAGCCCACTGTTTATTGCCCCCCTTCTTTTGATTGTATATGCTGCGAGAGAAGATCCATTGACGTAAGCTGGCGCCTTTCAGGTTCGAATTTATGGGAAACCGGACACATTCACACCAAGGAAGTACAAGGCCTCTGCTACGTCCTGACAAACCCTACTTTGGTCTGATACATATTCGACTCTCATATTAGATGTGTTTACACACACAAAAGGAAATATGGAAAACAGTGTTGCCAGGACAGTTCTCACTGCCAGCAAATCGTGCTTGTCACCAGTAGAACCGAAGCGATGGCTGCCGTAGCCAATGCACAGTTCTAATCGGCAACGAAAACTGCCGATGGACAAACCCCTGCAGGGGGACATTTTGGGGGGGCGTCCATTTCTTGGTGGTCCCTATTTTGATGGCTGTAGTGTTCCGGTGTGTATGGTGAGGGATCCTTGTTTTTGAACATCCCCACCTCTCCATATGGAAAAACCATGCTGAACCTGCAACACCCATTAACCCCAGGATATATATGATTTTATACGAATATATAGGCTATGTATACCTATATCTACATAAGGTATACTAGGTATATGAGAGGCATATACAAGCGATTCAAGCACCCTGTACAACCTAAAACCCGTGCTGTGCACCAACAACATGGGGTTTCCGTGCAAAGGGAGCCCTGAAATCCTTATGCAGGAAACGCACCCTCCCAATTTTTGGAAGCACCCACATCATCAAATGCAGCCTGCTTCCTGCAGCCGGGCAGCAAAATTGAGTTGCTTGT
Organism: Symbiodinium pilosum; assembly: GCA_905231905.1. Classification (NCBI taxonomy): domain Eukaryota; class Dinophyceae; order Suessiales; family Symbiodiniaceae; genus Symbiodinium; species Symbiodinium pilosum. Next base: position 2,833 of record CAJNIZ010046705.1, read on the forward strand.
GTCCTCCTTCTGGGAGGCCTCTTGCATATTGGGGTTATATAGTGGTCATATTAGGACAATGGAAAATGACATGGGAACTGCTATTTAGGGTTTAGGGTTAGGTTTAGGGCGGTGAGTGCTGCCTTCGCTTGCTCCGTCTTCCATCCGCTCGCTTTTACATGTCTTCTCTTGTTATGTAGTGGTGGTCCTGTTCAATTTGGGGAACGCTGAACCACTAAAGTGTGAATCAGAAGTGAGAATACCCTGCGAAAGGGGCAGACCGCAAAGTGAGTTACAGTTGGGAATAAAAAGTGAGAGTTCATGCGAATCCTTCGGAAACCACCTGGGCCCAACTAAAAACAAAGTGAAGCAACGAGAAGACGCGAGAAAAAGTGAGAATTGCATCGGAAAACCTGAGAAATGAATGAACACACACTGGTAGCAATTTGGGCCCTAAACCCTAAACCCAGCAAGATCAACTTCTGAGAGCGTTATATCGTTGACTATTTTTTATTTCCAAAATTTAGAGGGGAGCTGCACAACATAATTATGTTTCTCTGTCTCTCTCTCTCCTTCCCATCTTCTGCCAACTGTCCCCTGCCAAAGCCCTAAACCCCTAAACCATAGAATCAAAATTCGAGAGCTTTGTCCAGCGTGGCTTGACAGAACTCTTGCAATCTGCTTTGTTGATCCAAATTTGAACGCTCGTTGCGAAAAGAGCTTGCGCCATGCTGCTGATCATCAGCCTATTCTGAACCCAAACCCCTGGGAGGATCTGGAAACTTGATCGCTCTTAAGGGTTCCTGGAAATTACGCAGCTGCAACATGAGGTATCGTATTCTTGCAGGGTCTGGTAAGTGTGACCTTATGAGATGACCTGACCTCGTCTCTGTCAAGCTTGGCTATTCCCGACAAGCTACCACAAATTGCTTTCTTGTATGGGAATTTCTGAAACTTCTGGAAGATCCCTCGTAATCAGGACTTGGAGATTTTGAGAAGGGTGCGCATGGGGACCCAAGTTTAGGTAAAGGCAGCATAAACTAACAAAACCACTGCACAGGGCCTGCTCCTGAAGCCAGGCAGACAAAGGCGTCTCGTAGTACAACTCCAAGCCTTCCTTTTCGAGAAACCTGGCTGCCACATGAGGTTCGGAGGACTGTATAGTGGTTGCGGCAGCGGCAGTGCAGCTGAGGCATCAGCAGCAGCAGGCGGATGCTACTGTTGCTACTACTGCTACTGCAGCCAACACAACAGCGCCGACGACGACAGAGTGGACAACGGAAACAACGACAGCGTTGACGAGGAGGACAGGGACTGGAATGAGGATGAGAATGACGATGATGTCCCCAATTGCCATTGCAACGCCACTGCTGCTGCTGGTGGTGCCGTCGCCGCTGCTGCTTCTGCTGCTACTATTACTGTCACCACTACTACAGCTACTGCTATGACTTCTCGTGAAGCTAGGATTGCTCATGAAACCAATACAGCCGTTGCTCATGCTTGTACTGCTTGCCGTAGACACAAGGCTGCAAATTCTGGTCAGTCAACAGGTGCGACTCGCAGAAACCTTCAGACCTGAGCATCTAACCGGTTCCCCTGCAGGATCTCTGCCTGCCCTGGTCATCCGCCATGCTCAGAACTCATCCCACTCACATACATAAAGATTAGTGTAGGAAGGATGTTCGTATGCGTTTTAAAAAGATCCCCCTAGGGTCATCATAGTCCTTTGTGCATCCGCCTTTGTGAGATTCCCCTTCATCTGTAGGAGGTGCATGCTTTTTGCCACGCCAGATGCCTATGCCACTCATGCTACTGCTGGGTGGATTTGGGGGGATGCGAGCATGAAAGACTGTGGATCATGATTTAGGGGAGGGGTGGCCAAACCAAAGAGGACCTGAGACTGCCCACAAATCTAGGAAAAGATTGAAATGATTTTGAGACGCCAAAACCGAAGTCCAAAAGATACAGTTTTAGGCATGACGTTGCCTATATGAGGGTTTCCAACACCTAAACCCCAAACCCCACACCTCTTTGCTGCTGCGGATGGCTTCTCATTTGCGTGGACCTGGTGGCATTATCTCTAGGATGTCCCCCGGGATCCAAGTCCATAAATAGTACGTGCTTTGCTGTCCAAAGTCTACAAGCCCTACCCAGCAAGAGCCGGTTGGAGGTAGAAAACCAGACCAGGGAAAGAGGTGAATCCAGCACTTGAGACTTCATCCCCTCCCCAACTGATCAAGCCCCCACCCCCTACTGAGAGCAACTGATGACAAAACAAACCGAAACTCTGGGCCTCGTTATGTGCAACTACTCGGGAATTCCTCTTTAAAGGACACCTGAATGCAAACCGGCGCCTGTGATAGCGAGAAACCGAAATTAAACATGCCTTCACTCAAAAACCCAGGTACGTATCCGGCTTAGACTTAGTTTGCACCTTATAGTTCAGGCCTATACCCACGGATGGGTTATTCGACATTAAAAGCCTCTGAACATCACCTTTTTTGGATTCCTAATGCGGAACATTAGGGTTGCCCATACTGGTATAGTCCCCCTTAAGTAGATAGAATATGGGGCATATGGGGATATTATTATCATATACCCAAACCTATATTCTATCTACTTAAGGGGCCCTAAACCCTAAACCCTATATAACCACTATAGTGGTTTCCATTTTCTTTTCTATTATCCCTATATAACCCCCATATTAGCCCAATATAACCCCAATATAGCCTACTTATATACGTAGGGCTTGTTGAGGGTTTGCGGTCTTTGGGATGCTAAAGGCGCTTCGAGATTTCAGGTTTCTTACCTTTGGGTTAGCTGGGAATGAAGGAAATCAGAAAAGTGGAAGCTACTTTAATGGGTTATAGGGACCCTAGAGCCAATACCGGAAGCGTACTGAGAACAAGAAAGTACAAGTGCTAGAGTTCTAGCAGGGATACTACGAAACATGAGTCTTATCCGTAATTATTCTAAGGGGCTATAAAATATTACCTGGCTATAGCTTCGGTTTCCCTACCTAGCTAGGGTCTGGGGTGCAGGGCTTGGAAGGTGCTGGTCCTCTTTGGTACTAGCTGTACTACAACACGTATTTGGGACCCAAAACCAGAACCCAGGTTACTTCCACGACCAGTAGAGGCAGGACGTAGGCCATGCAGTTGTTGCTCCTGCTGCTGAAGAAACATACTGCAAGAAGTGTAGAATAGAACCATAATCCAGCGGATGATGCGACTGCAGAGATGATTCGGGTTTTGGGTTTAAGATTTAGGGTTTAGGGTTTAGGTTTAGGCTTGAGAGATGAAAACGGGTATGTAGGGAATGGAAAACAACTGGAAGAGTTCATCTTTCTTACTCTGGCTGCTCTTGCTGTTCTTATACGTTGTTTTGTTATTAAACCCCAAACCCTAAAACCCTACACAGTGAAGCCCAAACCCTAAACCCTAAGCCCCAAAGCCTAACCTTAGGGTAAGGAATGGGGGGTTGGATCCCTAACGGCAATCCCATGGGAAACAAAGTGCTGATCTTTTACAGGCAGGGTAAAAGCTCCTGCTGCTTACCTAGATCCCTATACCTAGTTTAGGGTTTAGGGTTCAGGGTTTAGATATGTGGGTAGTTCCCAAAATTAGGGTCTACCCCCGCCCCAATGCTGTAATTTTTGGTATACTCGCTGACCGAAAAGTAGCCCATAATCCTTGGAACATGAGCGCCTTGAGCTTGGCGACTTTGCCCTCTTTCCTGGATCATAGTTGAGGGGTGCCGCTTTTGAATGCTCATGCGCAGGCCCTGATGACTTGCCAGGTTTTGTCCGGAATTCGTGGGCATGGGCGCAGCAGTGCCCCAACAGTGTAAGATTCAGCAGACCACAACCTGCCATGAAAATCCACGTAGGGCTTCTCACAAATTATCCACGCAGTGTGGCATCCTCAGACGTATAGAAGGGCTGAGCTCAACATAATACAACCCCCTAGATTCCTCAGATCTCAAGCACATTTTGGGGCCAAATCGGGGCCAAGAACTAGTTTAAGAGCAAACGCAATTTTGTCGTTAAACGGAGAAGCGCAACTGGAAAGGTTTAAAGTTTGGTTTAAGATTCCAAGGCCTTGACACTTAAACCTTGAGACCTGACATCCCAAATAATCAGAAGCGCTTGCTCAATCGGGCGCTGATGTGAGCTATAGTCTAAACTGCTAGCATCCCCCTAATAGACCTTTCAATACCCCCCTATATGATCCCCTATAGAACCCGCTTTAAGGAGTTCGGACTTGAGCTCTTTAAAGGAGGCGCAAGTCCTAGGAAAACACAACTGCTTGGTGACTTTCAACATGAGAATAGGAGGGCTGATTCGGAGTCCGATCTGCTTGTTGATTAAGACCCCTTAGGGCTTAAAGGAAATGTGTTATATGGAGATGATATAGGGATTATTGTGTTTCCTAATTCACAACATATGTTACAAAAACTGAGGATGATATCAGGATTATATTCTCTTATTCCCTACTAAACCACCAATAAGATTAGGAGTTAAAACCAAACATAGTTGCCGGAGCTACCCTTTACGGACTTCGCGTGAGAGGGTGTCTCTTTACATTTACGGAGAACGAAGAAATTCGAAACCTAAATAACCCAATCTACCCTAAACCCTAAACCCCTTAAACCTAGTATGGAGAAGTAGGGTATCAGGCTTCTGCATCATGCATGATATGGTAACCCCCGGGCTCCAAATCTACGAGTCTTACCTATTTGAGGCCTGTAAGCCCTGGAGGTTGGGTACTGCCCCCATCCCGTTCCAGTTGTTAATAGAAATCATATTTTGAAGACTATATGTCTATATATATACATGTATATATTCAATTACATCAGAACTAATATCCAACTGTTACATTCTGGGGGGTAGTACCCAACGTTAGGTCTACAAATGGTGCTAGGTTGGCGCAACGTGGAGCCTAGGAGGAAGTCCCTAAACCCTAAACCCTCAACCCCATATAAACAAACTTAGCATTACTTTGGGTTCTCAAATTTCCGTAGTCTCAAAGCTTCAAAGCTTTAACCTGAAGATGACCACCCCCCAAAGACCCTAAGTAATTGTAGTAAAGCCTTAATGTTCACCCAGTCTCGTTGTGATGTCAGCCTCGATACTGACTTCATCACCTGGAGCTACTGTGGAAGAAGGAAGCCTTACACCACCCTCTCAAGTCTAGTGTTTAGGGTTTAGGGTTTAGAGTTTAGGCTTTAGAGTTTAGGGTTTAGGGCTCAGGGTTTGGGGTAGACCTTAGCCCGTAAGAAGTACACTACAGTTGGGATCCTACCAAGTGGTACAAGATTTCCTCCATCAACTTTTGGCATGCTGAAAGATTTAGGGCTTGGTGTTGAGGGGCTCAGGATGTCTTTGCGGTTTCGGGATGGTGTAAGGGATGTCAGATTTAGGGCTTCAAAACCTAGATATTTCGGGTTTAAGGTTTAGTGTCACTGGGGCTTAAGCTGCGGAGCTTTAGGGCGCAGAGTTTACGATTTTTGTATAGAGATGTGAGTTTCACATGTTTAGCGTCTTATGGAGTTTGTAAGGAAAGAGGCCTGAGGCACGTTCAGCGTGTAAGCAATAATCTACAAAGGAAAAGGAATATCAGTTCCCGAGGCTGTTCTGATCCCCGGCCCGAAGCCCAAAACCCAAAACCCTGACTATGGCCGGAGGTCCAGCACCAAATGGAATACCTAAGCAGCTCTGGCCTATCTACAATATCCTCCCTGACTCCCTGGATAATGGAGATGGGATGGTTGGCTTACTTGAGAGTCGGAAATGAGAAGATGATCTTGAGGTGGGAATTGAGGGCGTAGCCCTAAACCCTAACAGGAAGTAAGCGTGTGATGTCTCACAGCGGGTGGTTTTTTTGAAGAAAGCCCAGTTTCGATGGAATTTATGGGCAATGTCCACGAGGTTCGCTGGGCGCAGGATGTACAGATCCATGGAAGTGGGGTCGCGCCGTCGAAGCATGGATACTCAGACCTGCTCAAGTAGACGACCTAAACCCCTGAACCCGAAAACCCCGCAACCCCTGCATTTGGTAGTCTGCTTGATGCCAGGCACAGGACTGCTTCGCAGGCCAAGACATGGATTACAATGATTACAAGGGCGCCACACCAGTGCTCAGCACTACTGGCTGCGGCGTGACAATGACACACCACAGGAAATACATGGAGCGAAGTCACGCAGGAAGTTACAATTAGTTTGGCCACCTGGTTGTCAAACAGTATGCTGCAAATAACCACTTGCCGAAAGGACTTCAGTACAGCCTCGCCGATATCACGCAACCCAGCCGCTACAACATCCCAAAGATCAGCATCAAGTCCCAACTGAAAGACCCGGTACTGGTACTGCATACGTGTGTAGAGGATGTAGGTCTAGAGGTTAGAGTAGGTCTCCCAGTTCCCACGTCACTAAACTGTTTACCATCTGTCATGTCAACTCAAACAACAGTATAACCAGCAGCAGGTTGGATGAGCCCAGCATGAAACAACCAGGTACCTGCATCCTGCCAGCGTCCCCACAGCCCAGGACGCACCATACTATGAACCTCTGATTCCATGATCCACTTGAAGTGCATTCCCCCTTGCCAGGCCCAAGTCTCGAGATTAGATGCAGCATCGAGCAGGCATGCCAGAGAGAAATGCCGACCATAGGTTTTCGACGTTACCCTGAACAACCAATCGATTTGAGAATTCGGATAACCCCCCTGAGGACGACGAGCCCCATGCAGGGACAACAGAACGGCTCTTGTAGGATGACTTTCTGGTCGCCTAAGGACGTGCCCGGCATAGCTCCATGCTCGTTGCTGCAACTGGTATTCCCAGCACTTAGTGGGAGAGCTGCTAAGAAACACAAGGAAAGAGCGTCTGCGAATACGGTGCAACGCCGGTGCTGGAGCTCTCAGGGTGTCTTCAAGGATATAGAGGTGCATTAGGGACTGGAGGGCAACGGCTTGATGTGCGAGGACCTGGGGGAGGTGCAGGCGGGAAGGGGTGAGGATAGGGCAAGCCCACAACCACTCAGAGCCCACATTCAGGGAGTTTTCCTTTGGACCCTTAGGGTTTGTACCCTTGGGTTTTGGGTCCCTAAACTATGGAATATGGCCCTCAATAAGGGTATTTGGGACCCAAAACTTAGCGGTACAAACATTAAGGGTACAAACTTAAAGTCTTTGACACATACCTATTGAGAAGGTGCAATGCTAAGTCAAGCTGTTGCCAACTTAGACCCCTGCGCACAGGCTGCATCTGGCTGCGACCCACGTGTAGAGTGGTCGCAAAAAAGGGATGCCAGACATCATGCCCCGCAACCCCAAAGCCCTAGACCCTAAACCCTAAATAGTAGTTTCCATTTTCTTTTCCATTATCCCAATATATCCCCTATATAACCCCAATATAACCCTAAACCCCAAAGCCCTAAACCCATACACCCGCATCATACGCAAAGAAATTTCATCACCTCTGGCGTCTTACCATCGGTTTGCACGACAGGAAATGGTTTGCACGAAATGAAATGTTTATCCTTACAGCAGTCCCTATATTAGCGGTTTCGGTTTTCAGGTTTACGGTTATATGAGCCCCCGTACTATAATGATGCCCATCTTCTTTTCCATTCCTATGCCTTCAGCCCTAAGTGGTAGCTTTTGTGGCTTCCATTCCATCCTTCCCTGCTAACTAGAGATAAGAAGACCCTGAATTCTTGACCCATATGTCCCCATAAACCCAAGGTTTCCATTTCATTTTGCATGTGCTGTTCCATTTGATTCTCCAAGATTGGGGAAATCCTCTTATACCCCAATACACAACCCGAATGTGATACCCATATGACCTATCTTATCCTGCGCATGCCCTCGAGAGAATCCATGTATGGCTAAGCGCAGTACTATACAATCCTGAAACAATCCTGCGTATAACCTTTGGAGAACCCTATGAGCTATAGTCTCAACTCCTAGTATCCCCCTTCATAACCCCTATGGTAGTCCCCTACCAGATCCCTTATATAACCCCCTTTAAGGAGTTTAGACTATGGCTCCTATAATGCTAACCAGAGGAGCCCCAAACCCTAGCTTCTAAACCCTCAACCCTAGACCGTGTAAGTATTTGGCTGTGAGCTCTTGCAGGCCAAGTGCTTCCTTCGTCCACGTCGGCTGGCGGCCTGGCATGGACGTACAGCCACATGATTTAGGGTTTGTACGGTTCAGGTTTTAGGATTTAGGAAAATTAGATTTTACGGCCCCCTTGAAGCCTGAGCGCCACTCGTAGACTAAGGTTCAGGATATGTTACACTGCACTTTCATGTGGCTGAGATATGTCGAACTTTCAAACTTCTAGCTTCACATGACGAAGCTTTATGGCGCATAGGGCCATGTCCCAACAGCAAGGCTGCAAGTACCTTAAGCCCAGGGATCCCAATAGCCCAGCATAGGTAATGTCTACAGACTCTAGGGTCCACACTAGGCATCATGTACACATGTATATAGTCCCCCTTAAGTCGATAGAGCATGGGGTATATGGGGATCTTAGTATAATATACCCAAAGCCATATTCTATCTACTTAGGGGGGACCCCTAAACCCTAAACCCCAAATAATAGTTTCCATTTTCTTTTCTACTTAAGGGGGACTATATGCAGACGAGGAGTCCTGGGTGACTCATCTGTGTACATCAAGATGAGCCCATAGACGCGCTAAGGCGTAACATGTGGCGTATGCTTTGGATACTGCCCATGCGCAATACCAATCCCCCATCTAATACGTAATTATACCAATACATAGTTATACCATATAGCCTTAGTAAGGGTCCTATACAGGACTGTATGAGGGTGCAGGCAGTATCCAAGACATACTCCGAATACCCTCCCCCTAACCCCTGAACCCAAAAACTAATATGATATATACCCTATAGCCTATAATCCCTATATAATACCTATAATCTCTGTTGCTTCCATTTTCTTTTCCATTATCCCTACGTATACCCCAATATATACCCGATAATCAGTACATAATACCTTGATTATGCTTCCATTTTCGTTTCCATTATCCCTATATATACCCCAATATATACCCTATAATCCCTATATAATATGAAGCCAAAGTGAGGACAAGTTGCTTCGACTGACTCGGGGGCGATGGTGCGCATAGGCCTCGTAGGCTTATTGGGACTAAGACTTGCTGGAAGCTAGGATTACCCCTCATAACTAGTACACGACAACAGCCTGCATTTTGTATGTTTGTGTCGGGGAGGAGGGTGATGCGTAGCAAAAAGATGACGCCGAGCAACTCCACGGGTCGGGATGATCCCAGGGATCAGCCGGCAGATCCGGCTTTGAATGCCCTGGCGAAAGGAAAGGCATGAAGCAGTCTTAGCAGGTTTTTAAGAAAGGCTAGGCTAGGGCTAGGGTTTACCTGGGAAGTCAATGGCCGAAAACCCACAAAATAATGATTCCACACATGTACCTTCTGGTGTGAAATCAACACTCAGACGCAGTGAAATTCCTCAGGCCATGCCAGAATGGTGCATTTACAACCAACATACGACTACAAGGACTTACGTGCGCAGAAACAAGACGAACTGGACAAGGCATAGAAAGACGTCTTGAGAGCGTTGACTTTCCAGACTTTGTCCTACCCTGCGGCCATGATTTTGATGCCATGGGTCTCCTAATCACAAAGCTCATGTGATCAGGAACTGAGCTTGCTTAAGTTTCTCGAGCTAACCATAGTGCCCCCTCGTATGCCCAAGAACCTGTGGCAGGCAACCGAAGTAGCGGTTTAAGTCCCATGCGTTGCACACGCCACTTTGCAAAAACGCGTTTTTTTGGGCAAGCATCTGTCACTTCCCAAAAGCATCGCGGAATTCAGCTCAGCTGCTCGCTGCTTCTCTGTCATAAGGGTCTCAAAACCAAGTCTCCTTTTTAGCTTCGCTGTGCAAAAACAAAAGAATATGAGGAATGCGTGAGATTGGCATACACCGAGAAGCCTAAAATGCCTGTGCCACAGCTTGGACGACTGCTCAGCTGTGATAGGCTTAGTAGCCTACATTGGCGTGGCACCACACTTCAATTCCTAGGTTCCCCAGTAAACCCTCAATAATAAGGGTACCCATTTTCCTACTGTTCTGTTTGTATAAGGAGACAAGGGTGCTACTGGGGTACCTAGGTTCTAGGACTCCAGTGCTTTGGGGTTCAGGCCCTAGAGGTGGCAACTCCATAGGGTTATAGTCCCCCTTAAATAGATAGAATATGGGGTATATGGGGATGTTAGTATAATATACCCAAAGCCATATTCTATCTACTTAGGGGGGACTATAGAATTCAACTGCTTGGGACTTAGCTTGGACCTTAGACCCTTAACCCTTCGGGATTCCCTCATATTCCTATTATAGGTACCTAAGAAGTCCCAGAATTTAATCCCTCAGACGAAGGGATGCTCTTGACTTGTAGGAAGTTTCATGCAGATGCAGGGCTGAAGAATGCCACTAGCAGCCAAGGGGTCGAGGCGGAGCGGGTGGGGTCCAGCAATTCTGAACACTTTCATCCCCATGTACCTGGAGACCCTGGGGATATTTTCAAGGGAGATATGGACTGGCGCAACGTTCTGGCACAGCAGTCATACCCCAAACCAAAGATTGATTTCATGATGTCCACCAAACCAAGATGCTAACACGTGCCACTACGAACCCTCGGCGCTGGTAAGTCTGAGTGTGCCTCCTATGCTCATGCGATGAACAGCCCTAAATCCTAGACCCTGAAATCTCAACCATAAACCGCGTCAAGTAAGCAAACCAACCGCATGTAGCCAGGAACGAGCGTGGGATCTTGCTGGTGGGACAACTGAGCAAGCGAAAGACACCTGCTGATTCCAACTGGAAATCCCTAAGACCTCAAGTCCCCTCAACTAGATAGAATATGGAGCATATAGCATATAGGGATCTTCTTATGATTTTGGGGAATCCATATTCTATCTACTTAACCCGAGCCATCTCAATCCAAAGCATCAACCGCTCTTTACGCCCGGCTACGGGGATATGGAGACGCCGCGATGGCGTAATCATGCACCGTACCCTAAGCCCCAAACCGGGGAATCTAGACCCAAAACCCTACATCCTAAATAAATCCTTAAACCCTTAGCCCTCAAACCCTCAAACTCTTACACCCTGAAACCGTTAAACCCAAAACCCATAACAGCTAGGGTTTACCTAAACCCTAAGCAGTAGAGCTCTGACCTCTCTGTAGCTGAACCTGCCTACAAATTAGAGTTTCGAATTTGGGTTTAGGCTTTGGATTTTCAGGCCTGAGGTTTAGGATTTGGGGTTAGAGTTTGGGGTTTAGGATTTGGGGTTTAAGGTTTGGAATTTTGAGACTGCTAGCAACCACGAAGCAAAGCAGTGAAATTTTGGTTTGAGCTCAAAGCGCCTGCGGTTCAGTCCAAAGAAAAGCTAGGCAACATGTCCTCTGAACAACTACTCTCACCACGGTGCAGCTCAAAAATGAGTGAAAATCCACACCTGTCTTATCGACATGTGAGATGAAGGCTGTACAGAGGGCTACTAGCAACTTGCCGCCGATTCTGTGGGCCGATACACAGCCGAAGATTATGGCAAGTAAGCAGCATAGTAGCTGATGTTGCACTTGGCTTTTATGTGTCCACGCGACACGGACGGGAGGTAGTGTAGCGCTGTGTGAGTCTATTGCTCGCGCACTATCACGGAACCTGTCTCAAGTGCCTGATTAAGCAGCAATGGCTTCAATGACTTCGTGAGCGCGTCAGCAAGCTGCAAATGTGTAGGCACCCAACGGAGTTCGTCCCCGTGTGGGGCATCGGCGATGCAGGTTCTTTCCTCTTCATCCGTCCACAAGCTCTGGCGTAGCGCTGCCATTTCAATGGCCAGGCGTTTATCTTCAACAGCACGGGGAATCGAACTGAGGAGATGATCCGTCAAGGATCTGCAGTCGCTGAGCTGAAGGTGAAAGAGAGACCGTCGAGCGTAGTCATCCCAGTTTCTGAGCCTAGGGAGACGGCCCAGGAGTTCAAGGAGCGCAGCTCGAATCCTATCCGCATGCTCTGTGGCATGTTGCAGGCTATAAGCTTCACACTGCAAAGTCGCCCTACACACCCGCTTCATGGTAGAAGACCCATACGAGATGAAGTGTGCCGGATGCGTCATGGCTTCGGCTTCCCTGGCAATGTTGGCGACCGTGAGGTAGTGGATTCGGCCACGCTGGGACTTGTACCCAGCTTCCGCTGCGAATGAGGCATCACTAAACGTGACGACTGCCAACTCACCGGCTTGCCATGGGAGTAGTCCGCCTTTGAACAAGATGGCCCTGTCGCCATCTTTCAATGCGAGCTCTACGACCCGATTGGCTTCTCTGAGGGTTTCAACCGTAGCCTTGCAGATTTGGGTCTGGAGTGCGTTGACCCGGTATGCCGGATCAGGTCTCGCGGCGCGGGCTACCCAGGCCAGGCTGCCAACAACAGAGCGTAAGGCCGTGCGCTGTGCGTTCGTCACGGGCTCCGGGGCCTTGGCCTTGGGCAAGCTCAGTGGCTTGATAGCACGTGTGTTCTCGCGGGCATTGACCTCAATGGAGAAGTCGGAGTGTTGCACATACTCAAGTCCACAAAAGCGGAATTTGCCCTCCTCAACACGTCCTATCTTAAAAGTACTGAGCACAACCTGCATTTTGGACTCTCCCTCTACAGTCGCGGCCCATATGAAATCATCTACATGTGTACACATGATCACGCTGATCATTGGGGCGGTGCTGTCACCGCTGTGGGCGAAGTAAAGGGCCGAGAGTACCTGCCAATGATTCAGGCCGGCGGCCTTGGTCGTGTGACTGGGCACAGGTATAAGCCGCGTCCCGCGTCAGTGGTACCGTAGACCGGTACGCGGGCGGTCATGTAGCCCGATGCATTGATTTCAGCATCAGGAACTCCCTTAGGGTGTCTAGGAACCCTAAGAATGATCAACCGTTCTAGGGGTTTCCCCTGCAAGTACGCATTCTTGATGTCGGCTGATCAGACCCATTTTGTGGGATACAGGAGTGTCCCAGAGCAATGAGTTCTTTGACTTCTTCAGCGGCGCAGGGAACAACGGCGTTGAACTCACGGTATTTCTCCCACTCTGTGGACATTGCCGCGTCAAGTCCCATGCGCGCTTCAACCCCTACACTATGGTAGTCGATGACTTTAAATTTCTTCCCTTGCGTAGTGTCACCGGGGTTGAGCAAAGATTCCGCCATCAGCCCTGTGGCTGTGGGAGTCAGTTCACGTTCCTCCTCGTCAAGTCCAGTTTCGATTTGAAAAACCGAGGGACAACAGGTACTGAACCTTCTCATCATCAAGCTTGCCTAAGTCAGACATAGTGAATGCTGTGATGCTCCACCTTTCGCCATTTGGTGGGATAACTGAATGCCTAACCTTGGGATTAAAGACGAACAAGTGGTCTTTGGTCGTGTGGAGACGACCTGCCACAAGCTCCCCATCTATCTGCAAATAGGTGCCTCCTCCGGGCTCCTCAATCCAAAGCTCACCACCCCGGGAGACGGGCCTAAACTCGTTGTGAGATTCGGCACGCCGGGCTTGTTGCTTCTATCTGTGTGGGCCGGCGTGAGCGTTGGTGAACGACAGAGCGTTCTATGTGGCATTCGGCAGGAGGGCTTCGCCTACCTTGGCCTGGATATACCCGTTGAGTCACTTAGTAAGCTCAGGGAAATCATTCGTGGCGTCACTAACCCCAATTAAACCGCCGTGTCTATAAACACCTAATGCAACCGCTACGGACTTAGTCTCATAGGCATCTACGTCCTGAGCACTCACGGGTCTAAGGTGGTAAGAGCCAGTGCCTCTCGTCAGAGCGAAAGCCCTGAGGAGCTCCAGGCAACTATGGCTACTAAAGTCACCGTAGTTGGTGAGCGCTAACGCATAAGCCTCCAAAGACTGGATTTCCTGAGCCATGGGTGATCCTGCGGCAACGCCTGCAAAGGGCGATCTGGTCCTACCCGTCCGGGCCAGGTTGGCCCGTCTTATCTTTGGCTCTGCTCCGCGGAGGCGGAGGCGGAACGGGCGTGCTAGGAGCCGCAGGGACATCTAGGGGAGTACCAGGCGCTGTGGCACTAGGAGCTGCGGCGCTTGATTTTGGCAAAGCTGGAGTGCTAGGAGCGGCGACGTTGGGGGTCGGCGGCGCCATGGCCGGAGTAGGCGCAGACACAACCGGGTCTAGAATCATATCCGCCTGAGCCGACCGTTCGTCGATGTACCTTGCTCAGGTCCATTGACTATTGCTTCAGGAAGCACGGGGAGGCCTGCTAACACGCGTGAAGCAGCAACTTCTACTTCGTCCGCTGGGCGAAGCTTATGGACACTGACAAGTACCGGGATACCTTCGTTCAAAAGCCATAGGGCGTTGTCCGCCTCGCGGCCTATGACACGAGAGACAATAGACCAGACCACTCCAGGCCTTCCAGGAACAGTATCCCAACAGTACACGACCAAATCGCAGACTTTGTAGTCGAGAGGAAACGGGGCTGCATTGCGTGGTAAAGCTCGGGCAACCTTACGCGAGGTATCCAAGTGGATAAAAGCCCGTCTTGCTTCAGCTCTTGCCCTGTGACGCTCATAGAAAGGGCCCGACTCATCGAACCTTGACTCTAGGCATCCTAGGTCGCCGGCTTTATCGGTCACCGAGCCCGGAAAACGGGGCAGTTTCCCTAGCACATGTTGGGATGGAGAGAATCCCTGGTGCCGTGAGAGCTAATTCTTCGCAACTGCACACTCCATAACTACGACTCTCATTGCTTCAAGACCGCTGGCAGCCGTATCTTGCACCACTTTTCTGATCATGGCCTTTAAACGCTCCTACATGCCGTAAACGCGCGCCTTCAGGCGTAACAGCCATGTGGACAGCTCGAAAACCCTGCTGTGCGTGGCACTTCTGGCATCGGTGGCTTTTCAAGAGACTTCCCGGAAAAGGGAAAAATTG
>CAJNIZ010046705.1:18088-39207 GCA_905231905.1 Symbiodinium pilosum
ATATATATATATATATATAGGAACCACTTTGGTCTCAAGTGGGGTACCGTAGTGCTCTTTGGCACTAAATCGCAGTCCTGCCACGGACATTGTATCTACTGCCGAGGTGCCGACCGAGGTCGGACAAGGAGTGACAGAAAGATACTGAGGCGCGGTGGCCTATGGATGGCACAATGGTCAATGGATGGGCTGTTTTCCAAAGGTAGGATCACAAGCTCACTCACACAACCGCCCAAGTAATTCCCCTAAGTAGGGTAGAAAACCAGGCAAAGGAGTGTCAATGGCGCGCTAGAGTCCCAGTAGGAGACCAACCGACTCGCCCCGAGATTCAGGGGAATGGAAGGCTCCGCTACCAGTTTGAGACTGCTAGCAACCACGAAACAAAGCAGTGAAATTTTGGTTTGAGCTCACGGCGCCTGCGGTTCAGTCCAAAGCTAAGCTAGGCAACATGTCCTCTGAACAGCTACTCTCACCACGGTGCAGCTCAAGAATGAGTGAACATCCACAGGAGTTTAGGATTTTGGGTTTGCAGTTGAGGGTATAAACTGAAAACCTCTGAGCCTTTTTGACCCTAAACAGCAACCCTCAGGACCGAGCCTGCTTTGTCTTTGCCATTTCCTTCGCCCTTGTCGCCCTTCGCCTTAAAGGCAGGCATCGGGTTGAGGGTTTAAGAGAGCTTTGGGCCTGGGGTTTGCTTTCCTAAACCCTAAACCCCAAACCCTAATGGTTTGGGGTTTAGGGTTTAGGACTTAAAGCTCGGATTCATTCAATTGCTGGTCAGCTAGTTCAGAAGGACTTTCGTCCGGATTTACACAAGCGATTAAACCAGACATGTCAAGGAATCCCTAAGCCCTAAACCTTAAACCGCACTAGTGGATCCTTGGCTTTCTGGCCGACAACCTCAATGCAAAGCTTGGGTACAGGCTGGTTTTTGGGTATGCATCTGTTGCAACAAGACTTTTCAGCAACCCCCAACATCATCCAACGAACCTATCAAATCGAACGTAACCTTCTACATGCCCTCATGACCTAAACCTTAAAAACCCGAAGGCTTAAAACCCCAATGTTGGGCTAAGACTTTGCTACTAGGAACGCACATATGGGTTGGGATTGTGGTGGCCGTCTACGGCTTCAGCTTGCACAGGGTTGTTCCACACGTCTTTCAGGGCAGAGATGTTGTCATGTCGGCATTCTAGGTACATACGCGATTCCCCAAGTAATAATTCTTCCCAACAATACATACTCCTGCCAGAGACCCTCCAGTGTAAACGGATTTTGATTTCATTGTGACTGCGTGCAAATCGATTTTCCCCCGGTTTCATTGCATTGCAATTCTTTGGACTGTAATTAGATTTCAGTTTATTGTAATTAGCTTTCGATTTTATTCAGACTTTAGTTCTTTATGATCGAGCTTTCAGTTGACCTTATCAGTTAGATCCCATAGATTCCCAATAATTCTTTGCAATATCCCCCCCCCCCACACACCCCAGCAATAGGATTTCACGTGAGGGCGAGACGTTGATTCTGGCGGTCATATTCCACTTTCTTTGCCATCTGATTCTCCATTATCGGGGTGGTAATAAAGTAACTTAAGTTAAGTTCCTTAAAAGCAACCCAGAAAACCGGGTGGACACGGACGTTTCTCAATATGTCTGCCACACTCCCTAAGGTTTTGGGTTTAGGGCTTAAGATTTAAGATTTAGGGATAGGGACAACCCAAGTCCTTTGATAATCCCTAGATGCTAGTTTCCCCACATAGGGGGACCCCAATACAGACGATGATCCTGATTACATGGACCCCCCAAAAAGGTATCCCTAATTTTGGGAGACCCCCAATTAGCCTCTGGTGTACCCTTTCGAAGAGGAACCACCCCATCCCTAAACCCTAAACCCTAGACCCTAAACCCATGACCCCCATGCCACAATCCGTTCCAGCGGCCTTCTCGGGCAAGGCTTTGGCGAGTAGCTTCCCGGCACCTCAGATGGCAGTTTCTCTACATGGGGATCAGGGTTTAGGGGTTAGGGATCAGGGTTTAGGATTTATATCATGCTTCCATCAGTAGAGAGTCCCCTAAAAACCTTTTGGAAACTCCCATATATAGGGATTACAGGAGGATTGTGTGGGGGCATTCTTTAATTTAAGCCCTAAAGACCCTAGACCCAAAGCCGTGTTGAAACTCCTACAAGCGCTTGCAGTCGTGGCGAGGCAGGATTTGGGGTTTGGGGTTTCCAGGATGTAGGGCCTCCAGTAGTTTTAGGGCGTGTAGGGTTCAAAGGGTTTTGCGCTCATATAGGGTTCGGGTTTAGGGGGTTCAACGGTTTAAGTTGGACCTGCATCGAACAGAAAGGTTTCTGTGAGTTCTCAGTTGCAACTCTTGTTACCCTCAGAATCGAGTGCTTCATTTTAACCTACCCTAACTAAGAAAGGGATGTTGGTTAGCCTAACCTCCAAAGTAAGGAACCTATGACTATCATATGACTACATCATGGTCCTAAGTTTGGAGGTAGGGGTTATTACTACGAACTTGGAAACACAAGCTGTTGCGATGAATTCGCTCACCGACCCTTCAAAAACCAGCAATCCCAACCCTAAAGCGGAGACTAGGGCTCAGGGCCCTACTGTCACGGTTCAGGGTTTAGGGTTTAGAGTTTAAGGGTTTTTTGGTTGAAGTCCAGGGAGTCCTGGGTTTAGGGTTCAAGGTTTAGGGCACTTAGTTTGAGCTTTAGGGCTTAGGGCCTCAGTAAATAGGAGTGCGCTTTGGGGCGTGTTCTAAAAATGCAGAAGGAAACCTTGCTCATCACTCCGGCCCCCATATTAGCCTTCCGCGAAGCTCCTATATGTTGGGTACTGCCCCCCCTCAGTAACAGTTAGATAAGAGTTCTAATATGGTTATATGTAGTCCTTAATAGGACGCCTGATATAGACTGTTACTGGGTGGGGGCACTACCCAACCTATATAGCTTCAGCTTTCAGATAATTTTCCACTATCTTGTCCACCTGATTATCCATTCTTGGCAGCTATATGTTGGCTACCCTAAAACCTATTATACTATAGCTAGTTAAGGATTATGAAGGAACAGGTGCTAGTAAGACATTGCGAATTATGCTCGTATGGGACCCATAACAATGACACCCCAAGACACCCAAAACCCTAAACTCCCTTAACTTCTCTGATCAGAGTGGCCCTTGCCCTTGCCCTTGTAGCTGCCCCAGGCATCCTGCGATGCAGAAAGTTGCAATCCCTTCCCTTGAAATGGGGCCCCGTGCTTAGGGTTTGGGGTTTTAGCGTTTAGGTTTTTGGGATGAGGGGTCTAGAGGCTTAGGGTTTAGGGTTTGGATTTCGGAGGTTTGGGGCTAGTGGGTTGCGGGACCACATTTTCTCCTCTGGGGGAAGGTGGTTCCCAAAACCTGAAGCCCGTAAGGCCCTATTAAACCGACTTCTACGACTTGGAATCTGTGTGGAGAAGGTAGAAGAGCTTAGGGTTTGGGGTAAAATGGTTCATAGGTTTAGGGGTATGGGCCCCTAACACTCGGTAGCTATGGCTCCCAAGTTTAGGTCTCATATTACAAGCCAATAGCGCAACATCTAGATGATGACAGGTTTTACCGAGCCAAATGCACTTCGGCAAGATTGGGTTATGGTGTTGTTGGTTTGCCTCGGCTCACTTCCCCGAAGGGAACATGGAGACGTAACTGAACCCTAAACACTAAACCCCAGACCCTTAACCCTAAATACTGCACGTATCGGGAAGGCGGCCAGTCAAATCACTTCTGAGCTTGCGAAAGCAGGTCATCCTACGCCCTAAACAGCGTGGCTACAAAGCTTGCAGGCCTCGCGAAACGGACAGCTGGCAGTTTCCAAAAACAGTGGGAAGCCTATGTTGACCGCAACGTGCTGTAAACCTCACTATGGGAACTCCCAGAAACGAAGTTCCGCTTTGACTTTTACCCTACCTAGAAAGCCAATAGCCCATAATTCTAATCTACTTTTGCATAATTTCCTACTACTTTGGTTGAAGGAACCCATTTTTGTAGGTAACTAGGCTTTCTAGGTAGGGCTTAGGAGTCTTGCAGTTTAGGGTTTACTTCAAACTAGTTTCCCACAATAATGGGCTAAATTTAACCCAAAGTCGTAGAACAGTAGACTGTAATTCTTGGCTACTGGCGCTCTAGGTACATTCGGCATTTCTTGGAAACTCCCATCCAGTGGTTGCTCACAGCACGGTGCGTTTTGGATCCTCTCGTTAGATCCCGTTCATCGAACGATTGCGCGGGTCCTGTTGTGGACGAAAACCCTAAACTAAACCGGTAGCTTCGAGAATTGCGCAGCGGTCGGTGCTTGCAAGATATTTTAGGGAACCCTGGAAGAAACATCGCCCAAGGATTAGGGTTTGGGGAATCTTTTTGGGGTCCCAACAAATGAGGATTACACTGCACATGTGTCCGTGTATAAAGGGGAACCCCTCTTACGGCAACCCCCCCATATGAAGTTTGGCACAGAAATCGAAAAAGCAAACCAAAATGTCATTGGAAGCCCCCCGGCATCCTATCCTCGTGTAGGAGTTAGGATCTAGGCTTCTGGGGTTTAGGCAACACTCCTCACCTCATAATAGTGAATCTGGTGCATCTAAGGAAATCTTTTATTTAGGGGTTGGGGGCCCTTGTTGTCATAGAGAGGGGATTCGGAGATCAAACCGTCCAAAAACCCTAAACCCTAAACCGTCCTTGCTCTGGGATGAAGCCTAGGACCCCAAACCTTAAACCCCCGCGGTCCTTGCCGTACCCGCCGCCATAGCTCATGTCCGGCTTATCTGGCAGAGCAAGGAAGCTAGGTGGCTGTTGCAGGGAAATGGCAAACACCATGCTCTTTGAGCTATAGTCTAAACTCCTAGTATGCCCCTATAATACTCTCTCAGATAATCCCCCCTTATAAATCCGTTTAAGGAGTTTAGGGTTTAGGGCACTGATATCCCAGGTTGTTAAATCCCAAAGTAGCATCCTTCCCCTCTAATCTAGTAAGGTCTGGGGGGTCCTTTTCTAAAAGAGCCTTACTCCAAAAAGACATAACGCAGCCCAGGCCAAAACCTAAACCCGAAGGCCCCTCTTCTAGCAGACAATCTCAGGACTACATCCTTCTAAGCCTCCTCCAAACCTTGTAAACCCTGAACTTAGGCCCTAAACCCTAAACTCTAAACCCCAGACCCTAAACTCTAAACCCTAAACCCTAAACTCTAAACCCTAAACTCGTAACCCCAAACCCTAAACTCTAAACCCCAAACCCTGAACCCTAAACTCTACCGACCTGGCCTTGTCCAGGCCAGCGGCCTCCCCACTCCTTGTCCCACCTCTTCTCCCACTGCTTGACATACTGCCAGTGATTGCCTCATGCTGGGGTTATATAGGGTTATATGGGGTTTAGGTTTAGGTTTTTGGATTTAGGGTTTGAGGTTTAGGGCTTGAGGTTAGGCATTTAGAGATCACAGCCCAATCATGGCGAATCAAATGGGAAAGAACATGCAATTGCGATGATACGGAGGGTCGAGGGTATAGGCTCTAGGTGCCTGTGTGATTCTATCTACTCCGCAGTGCTATGGTTGATGGAAAGAATGCTGCAGAACCTACAAATCCTGCCTGTGATTCTACGCCATCATACGTCTAGGACGGTTGGCACACAGGGTCATGCATTTTTTTGATTGGCCAGGTTCTTTCTTGTGGCAATACTGTTTCTTCTGCTGGGCAAAAACTCTTACATGAGCGGTCAGTCATTGTAGTTCGAGGCAGCTCTTTTACCGGGCAACAGGTAATAAAGTCGGCAAGAGTACACGGCATTGGGCTTAGGGCTCACCATCATGAATAGTAGTGACGGCAGAACACAGATTGATTATAGGTGTCATTGTAAGAAAAGCTATAGCAACCACCAAGTTCTAATGTAGTGGCACCCACGCCATAATAGTTTAGGTGGAACCCTCGCCCAGCAATAGTGACCATAAGGGATAATAAGGAATACATCAGGGTCCTCTTACGTCCATGTTATGCCACTATTGCAGGGTTGGGGGGTCATCCTAAATGATAGTAGTGGTACTTGTAGTGGTGGTGTCGGTAGCAGCAGTACCAGCAGGAACAGGCACTGTAGAAGCGGCCATGAGACATTCTATTGGAGAGGGGGTGACCTTCCTCAAATTCAACTTTAGATGGTGCTCCTAAACCCTGAACCCTACACCCTAAAACCTAAAGCCTAGGTCTGCTGGTAGTAAGAAATATTACGAGTACTAAGACCTCTCGAGCTCTAGAAACCTGAAACTGTTCCTCTTCTAGATTAAGAAATACATGGTTGCAAGGCTTCAGAAGGCCAAATGGTTAGTTTGGCCCCGAAAGCTTGACATTGAACAAGGCCCCTAAAGCACAGGGGGGATCATGAAGTCCGAAAACTTGACATCAAACCATCCTACGTTGATTCTCAAAGTTTTGACTAATACCGCAACGACAGAGGCTTCAGTAGAGAAACTCTATAAGGGGCATGCCTTCTTCAAAAGCTTGCATGCGTGATCCGCTTCAAGAAGAGTTTGCAAAGATATCCATGCTTGTGGGGTCAGGAGGTCTCATTTAAGTGGGTGAACACTGAAACGGGACGAAAGGTATCCTCAGCATGGACCCCTGCCTCCAAGGGTTCTGAATGAAATCCAGCTAGGCAAGGCAATGCCCGATAATTTCACCACATAGTCTTGCATGTGTATGTAGTCCCTCCAGTGGCCCCCTACACGGTTTAAACCCTGAACCCTAAACCCCTGTGAGCTTTCGAGATGAGCAGTTTGCAAGCTCTTGTGGTTCAACAAACGGGTTCGAACCTTTGGAAAGAACATGGCAAATGGTCGATAGGCTAGGGGTCCCTATAATAAGGACTATGGTATTTTGGGGTCTATAGGGTTTAGGGTTTAGGGTTCTGTATTGGGGTCCCCTCATTTCGGGAAACTGCCATATAG
The DNA here is from genome assembly GCA_905231905.1 of Symbiodinium pilosum. Classification (NCBI taxonomy): domain Eukaryota; class Dinophyceae; order Suessiales; family Symbiodiniaceae; genus Symbiodinium; species Symbiodinium pilosum. Next base: position 25,070 of record CAJNIZ010046705.1, read on the forward strand.
GGCTTACAGAAGGTGATATAGAGGATTTGAAAGAAGGTTACCAGACACACCTCAACCCTGAACCCTACACTGGTACAGTAAGTTTTGCAACTTCTACAAGATCACAAAACCTTTGGCTCTTCGGCACCCTACATGGGAGCTTGAAGTCTTTTTTTCGGAAACTCCGCCCCCCTCCCTAAATCCTAAAACCCTAAAACCCTAAAACCCTAAACCCTAAACCGACCCTAAACCCTAACCCCTAATCCCGGGTGAATTTTGGAGCTAAAAAAACGCTGAACTCACTACTGGGAGCTGCAACCTCCTCGACCAGGGTTTAGGGTTTAGGGCGCAGACCCCAAAGTGTTTACTTATGGTTATGGGCTCCCTTCACCCATTATCTATAGTCCCCCTTCAGTAGATTATGGTTATATTAGGGTTATATTAGGATTATATTGGGATAGTGAATATGGAGTGTATGGGGATCTCATTAGAATATACCCAAAGCCATATTCTATGTACTTCAAGGGGACTATATACTAATCGAAAGAATGGAAGACACTATTTGGGGTGTGCTTGGGAGACTCCGAACCTTGACCCTACCGTAAACCCTAGGCCGCGTGGGTGCGTGGCTTATCGGTCTCTGAACCCTGAGGCCGCGTCGTGGCAAAGAAATGCATGGTCTGAGGTCAGCGGGCTCGGGTTTCGGGCTTAGGGTTTATAGTCCCCCTTAAGTAGATAGAATAAGAGACCCTAGAGTTTAGGGATATAGGTACCCAATGGGGTAATTTTGGGGTTATATAGGGATAACGGAAAAGAAAATGGAAACTACTCTATTATAGTTATAGTCCCCCTTAAGTAGATAGAACATGGCTTTGGAGAATTTGACTCTAAGGGTTTGCGATTTAGGTTTTGGGCTCACCTTCTAGCAGCCCAGCTTGGCCAAGACAGTTGATTTCCCCCTAAACCCTAGACCCCAAGCCCTCAAGACCCTAAACCATAGATCTCCAGTCTCAACCAAGGGCATTATCATTATCCTCATGTAAAAAGCGCCTGCAGGCTCCTGCGAAGGCTATTCCCAAACGCGCCGTAGTTTTCTGGTTGTAGAAAACTCTGCTGCAAGTTTGAGGTTGAAAGTGTAGGGCCCGGGGTTAAGGCCTTGAGTTTGAAGCTTCCGGGATGAGGGTTCCGGGTTGCTGGCTCAATCTCTTACAGTAGCCTTGCACCGAGCATCGAGGCAGCTTGGAGTGATCTCAAAAAGGGAATAGGGATTATACTTCCCACCGAAGTTGATAGAATCTGGGATCTGTGGGGACCTTACTATGATTTGGGGCAATTCCATATTGCTTTCTAGTAAAACGGCACTCCCCATATGTGAAGGGCTGGCTGGAGGGCAAGGCTTTATCATGAGCAATTTCCATGTAAGGCTAGACGCTAGTGCTCGTTTCAAAGTTTTAAGATGCGGGGTCAACATGCTTCGGATTGAGGGAGCGGAGGGCCCGTGTGTACATGGAGGAAAGGCCGGCTAACCCTAAACCCTTAACCAAAAGAACCCTAAACTCACCATGCTGCAATCCCTGGGTTTGGGTCCTTGTGCAGCCTCTACATTGCGTCCGCTTCATGCCCGCATAGCACTTAGATGCTCCCATTTTAGAAGGAACCCCCACCCCACCCCCACCCTGTAACAGTGGTATAATAGGAATATAAGAGGACCCTAATACAATCCCTATTACTGTGTCCCTTATAGTCACATTACTGGGTGGGGGTCCACCTCACTCCCATTGCTCAAAGGATCGGAGAGGCTGTGCTTCTCATAGCAATCATCTCACCCTGGAAGCCTGGTTACCTATATGGGAGCTGCTCAAAAATTAGGGGTACCTTTCTGGGGGGTCCCATAATAAGGACCATAGTATTCTTGGCTCTATATTGAGGTCCCCCTACTTTGGGAAAGTACCAGATAGTGAATTTGAGAAACCCCATATGTTACTAACTCGGCTTCAGCGGGCAAGTATGGGTTTTGAAAGCGCACGATCCAGTACGTGGTAAAGAAACATCACCTATTGTAGTTTCCATTTTCTTTGCCAGTATCCCTATATACCTACATAACCCCCTATCCCTAAACCCTAAACCCTAAGACCTGAACCCTAAACCCTAAACACTATATACCCCCTATATAACCTTGGGCAACTGAAGCCTTGAGAGCCGACATAGGGTTTGTCATGTTACCACGATCCAAGCTGCTGTAGTTTCAATGTCTGCCAAAGGCTACACGTTGTGTATGACTGCTTCTAAACCCTAAACCCCCTATTTCTTAAAAACAATGGCTCTCCTTGATAAGTGGTAACCAAAGCATTTTTCCACCTGGACAAAGTATGCTGGTTTTGAGGTATTACTTGAGCTCAGTTCTGCGCTGCCTCCTTGATTTTTACGTTTTCAAGATCAAAGAGCAACTACGGTACACCTTACCTTGAGCTACAACTTTGGCCTGAAGCAGACTTCTGCTCACCACGCGAAAACAATGCCTTAGCTGAAATCTGGTGCCTGTACACGACCAGGACCTAAAACCGAAATTCCATCGCTCAAGCCGCATGACTACATCTCTGAACATATGTGTAATTCTCGTCGTCATAGCTGGAAGCGCGAGGGTCCTAAACCTAAATCGCCGTCGGAACCTTTTTACGGCACCTGAAAAAGGGGCGCTGCAAAGAAGGCGTCCATCCTCTTAGTAAACAAAAGGCCTGTATCGGGTTCCATGTTTAATTGGGGGAATCAAACCTCGAATCCTACATCCGAATACCCTCAAATCGAAGCCCTACGCCCTTTCTTGATGCAAGGACTGCGGTCGGAGCCAGCGTATATTACTTGCAGCTCATATAAACCCTAAGCTCTACATCCTGGCCCCTTAGTTCTAAAAGTTGACCAATTCAAGCCCTAAAGCCTAAACTTAATCCAAACCCTATCATACACAAGCTCAAGGTGGCAACTTGAAGCTGCCTGGTCATGGGGTCGCCTGTCTTCACGAAATCCGTCTGCAGCCTGGCACGATTCAAGGTTTAGAGTTTAGGGATTTAGGGTTGGAGAGTCAGAGAAACTCAGTAAGTAGGTTTAAGATTTAAGGTTTAGGGTCAGGGGGAATTAGTCAGTTGGTCAATAATGGAAATAGCTGGGGTTACTCTCTGGCTGACACGGCGCTCCTAGGCATACTGAGGACCTCTCCCTGATCCTCCAAGTACTACTTGGGATACCCTAACCCCCTATTTAGTGCTTACGCCTCATGCCCCCGCACCAGGCACCTGAACCGAAGGAATAAGAGACCACATGCCCAAAAAGCCTGATCCTTCAGAGCTCCAGCAGCCCAAGACGGGCAGATGCCATAAGCATGGGCGCTGGTCTGAGCTAATGTAGACCCATGATTAAAAGACCCTCTCCTCTTAAGGCCCTAAATATTTGGATCCCGATTATAATCCCTATGAAGCGGAACGGGTTTATCAATCAGGGGTCTGGGTGATAGACAAAGCTTCGCGGCCCCAATTACTTTACAAACATGTCTTCGTCCTTTCTTCTGATATCCAGCTAGGCTCAAGGCTTTGAATCTTGACGGTTCTTACTGCCAAGTAATGGAGCACCCCCCCCTTTCTAAGCAAATGCCAGCATCAGCAACATCTTCATGACGATTAAAGTCCAAAGCTTGAAGACTGAATCAGCCCCCTTGAGCCTAAAGTCATAAATTCCACACGCCAAGCAAGAGAACCCACAAATGCAAACCTACAAACTTGGCACCATATATCCTGAACCCTCCACCCAAAGCCACGTTCTATCTGTTTAAGGGGGACTATAACCGTTCACTCAGGCCTCTGATCGTCCAGCAGCTTCGACAGCGAGCAGTGGCCAAAAACAGTTTCGCTTAGCTCCTGTTCGTGGGTTCAGGGTTGAAACCCTACACCCTACTCCCTGGTGCTTAGGAGGGAATGGGGGAAGGGATTATAGGGATTATTATTATTAAGGATTATATAGGGACTACTATAGGGATCCATTCCTCCATTCCCTCCTGAGCACCAGGGAGCCTCAACCCTGTTCTGAGCAAGGTTGGATGCAGGGCGTAGAGATCTTCGAGACATCGGGACTTGGGGTTAAAGGTTTGCGATTTGGTACATGAAGTTTAAAGATTAGGATTTAGGGTTCAAGGCTTTGAGGTTGGTTTGTGGGCTTTGCGGTTTAGGCCTTGTTAGCCCCTTGGGGTTGATGCAGAGGAGCGGAGTTTTGATCTAGAAGTCAACAGGGAACCCCATTTGCTGGAAACTGGCTACCACCCCTGAATCCTGTAGGTCCTGCGCCCCACTGCTGATGAAGAAGTGCAGCATGAGCCTGAGCCCTCTGAAGAATAGGGTTTAGGGTTTAGGGTTGAGTACTGACCCCGCCCAAGTAACAGTCTATATTCGGGGTCCTAAAGAGGGCTATAGATAACCATATCATAATTATTATCCAGCTGCTACTGAGGGGGGGCAGTACCCAAGCGGCTTAGTCTTTTAGGGTACTGGCCTTGAGGTGCCACTGGTGGTGCTATGTATTTCCTCAATCAGGAGTACGCCCCTGAACCATGAATGCAGTAGCCTTGAAATCTCTAAGACTCTACCTCCCCATGCCCAAACCTCATATTCAGGGCTTTTTAGAACTATACTATTCCCATTATGCAGCTAAAGCCTAAGCCCCTGAAAAAGGTTTTACGTACCTTTGACAGGCCAATGTCTGTAATGCTAAGCCCAAACCCTTGAAGCCCCAAACCCCTACAAACGGTATAAACCCTGTACGTCCTACATGCCCCGAAGCCTAAACCCTAAACCCTAAACCCCAAACCCTAAACCCTAAACCCTAAACCCTAGACCCTAATCCCTAACCCTCTCTGGCTCCTTTTGGAGCCTCGACCGGCATTGCAATTTCACCTGCGAGACTTCCACCTCGTACTTGGGGCTCATGACGATGAGCTGTCCTTATCTCCCCACATGGGTGGTTGTCAAAATTATGGTCCCTTTTAAAATCCCCATTATAATACGGCACCTAATATTTAGGGTACCCAAAAAGGGACCAGCCACCCACATGAAGATTTAGGGTTTAGGGTGCCTGGACCCCAAAAGTATGTAAAGTCAGGGCCTGTTTGCATGATTTTGAAGACGTTTGGTTCATTATTTTGAGGGTCAGGTCGTTGTCAAAGGAAAGGGGCTAATCTCGTTCACCTGGAGGTTTTAGTTGACTATCGTTCTGCTATACCGTAGTGAGGTTTAGAACAAACTTGACAGTATGTCAAGCGGATCTTCAGGTAGGGAATTTGCTTTTGTTACTACTATTCGTCTTATTTCTTATTTTCACTACTGTGTCTACTCCTACCAGTATTGCTATGACCATGAATATTTGAGGGGTTGGGGGGCAGAGATCCTTACTATAGGGCTCGGCACATTTATTGAAACTGTGGTCTTCAAGATCCATCCATAAAGGCAGCTAGCACGTGGTACCCCGAAACAAGGCTCGTCTCTGCAGGAATTCCAAAGCCATAGGCCCTGAATCCTAAGCCCCTAACCCCTCAACCCGTAAACCCATATCCACCTGGGCAACTCCCCTTCAGTTTGGGGACCTGCCAAGTGAGCATCTTGATTGTGAGGGGCTACAAATTGTTCCTGACAATCCCGTCCCCCGCCCTAAGATACTATTTCCAGTATGATGTAACATACATTAAAGCACATTTTGATTTTGAATTAAGGGCCGCGCTCATTTTCATAATGCAGGCAAAAATCAAAAAGCCTACTAGCAAGCCGGGAGAAAGCATGGCTCTTGTTTCAGTATATTCTATCGCTTTACATGGTGCCTGAGGGGCCCGAAAAAGGGAAAAAGGTTGTTTACCTGGGAGCCCAGAAAATCAAAACCATACGCCCAGAGAGATTGCGCGCATCATCTGAGATGCGCAAGCACTCGATGAGCTCTTCCCAATTCCTGACGTAGTCCTCATGGTTAAGGGTTTGCCCTGCCCCAAAACTACTGTGGAATCCACTTAGCCGAGTTTTTCGGCTTTGGGTTCCATGCGAGTTTGGGGTAGGTTGGGGTTAAACAGCCCCAAACCCTATAGGTGTAGTGTTTAGGGTTTACCTATGACTCCAACTCCGTACAGCTTGATAGTAATTACTTCCTCATTAGTTGGTATAAGCCATCGACATGTAGGTTGCTGGGGGTATGGGTAAGGGTAGACGCAAAAACTAAACCTTGAACCTTAAAACGAGGGTAAATCTTGAAGCAATGGTTGGTGTGGGGCCTTCGTTCAGCTAGCTTCAGCATCCTCGGCAACTTGTGGGCTGCAAGAAATTTTGTACTATCAGATTTTAGGGTTTGGGTAGGGTTTAGTTTTAGGGGTTAAGGGTTTGGGTGGGGTTTAGTTTCCGGGGTTTAGGGTGTACGTTTTAGGTGTTTAGGGTCTGGGTTTTAGGGGTTTCAGGGCTTGGCGGGCTTGGGATTTAGGGTTTAGGGGTTTGGTTCTCACAACCCTGATATTAAACCAGAGCTGTAACCCCAAACGGCCACGGTGTAGTAGCCTTGGCCGCTTAGTACCACTTGGCGGGTCGGGGGACTTCGTAAGTGATCATGATGCTGGCCATATGAGCCATATCGAGCCATAGTATAAGATATTATGAGGCTAGTTATCCTCATTACTGACCCACTGACTGAGCTCCTTGACCCTCTGAGTCAGGAGAGCGCTGGGAAAAGGCCCTAAACCTCAAACCTTGAACCCTAAACCCTAAACCCCAAACCCCCAAAAACCTTAAACCCCAAGAGCCCTTCAGCCCCTCGGACCCTTCACCCTGCACAGTCTCCTCGTCGGATCTGACCCCCGTAGGCCTTCCAGCATCTGCATTCGTGAGTCGCTCGTACTCTTCCTGGGTTAATAGGGTTTACCAGGAGATCCACTAGGCTTAGGCTTTACCAGGAGATCCACTAAGCCTAGGGTTTACCAGGAGATCCAGCTAGCTACAGATAAGATCAGCATATATCCTAAACACAAGAAGTGTGTGCGATAAGTATGTACAACTAGGATCTCCAGGTGGGGCTTAGGACCACGTGCCCAAGGAGCTGTTGGGGGGGACTGTTTGTTTCCGATGGGCGTCGCGCAAAGAAGGTGAATCGATGTGGTCCCTGGGAAATACCAACTTAGATACAAATCTCATGGGCAGGCATGATCTGCCCTTGCTCAAACCCTGAGGAAAAGAAATCCAAAGCCAGAGCCCCCCAAGAGACACTCCTGTTGCTCAGGACAGGATAGGGGATGATTTTAGGGATACATTCTTCCTTGTGTGGATCCTTTCGTTGGCTGCGTGATCGGGTCTGCCATAATCTTCCCAAGTCAGAAAACATTGCAGTATAGGTTGCTTTCCCAAAAATGGTAGGCGAGCAAGCTGGAATAGAGAGTTACGCAAACGTGAGGTGTTATACCTGGACATTGCTATGGAGGTGGCGCAGCTGCCTTTCATAGTTTTGGCTGACCGACCCTTATCAAAGAGGAAATTTGTGGATGAAGAATATCTGGCCCACCCTGCAGTAGCAATCTTTATGCTTGAGGGATCCCAAGCGGAGTAAGATTTCAGACATCCAGGGGAATCACTACCTAGATCTTCCGACGAAATGCTCCTCTAGAGCGTCTGATGGTCATGCCAACGAAAAAAGGGAAATCTGTAAACGCCTGGGATTACTGGTGATAAACTTGTGGTAAGCTTATGTTTGGGGCAAGGGCTAGTCTCTCTGGGAAACTCCATCCCTTCAACCCAGAACCTTGAGCCATAAACCCTAAACTCTAAATCCTAAGCTCTTTAATCCTAAACCCATGGATGCGTTGACTCGGCCTCTGAGGCTCTACTTATAAACACCTACAAGAGCACTGCGATGCAACCAGTTGCTGGAACGGAGTACATGGGGTTTCCACAGACTCCAATTTTTCGGAGCGCCTGTACAAAGGCTTTCAATACAATGCGAGCAACGTACAGGGGGTCCCGACTAGGATCCTATAGGGACTGCTTGCAGTCTAGAACCAGACTTGAATCCTAATACTAAGCCATGACAAGTAATATGCTCCACTCATAGTTTGCTTGTGTTATGGGCACACTGGAAATCTGTGAGAAGAAAATATGGGGCCCCTGAACACTATGTTCACGCAATTGTTTGTTCTCCAGAGGGTTCCTACAAGGACGACTACGCTTCCCAGAGTGGCCTGTGCAGGGATTTCATTTTTTTGAACCCTAAAGCCCGCCAGAAAGGGGCCTAATACTAGGTAGATATCTTACGAATCTCTAGCGTCACATGTACCGGTGGGTCTTGGAGACTAGAGGTAATCCCAGTCTCTCTCAATTTTCCATTTGACTCTCCTTTACTGCATCACACGTGGGCCGAATATCCTCCCCTGCCGCAGCCAAGATGCAGACTCATGGTAAGGCACTAAGGCGCCGTCGCGCACCCCCAGATACTTGTCTTGATGAGTGCAGATCTCGGCCGGAACTTGGGCTTAGGGAGCCATAGCACATATGGACCCCCCGGTCCCCTTTTTAATTCATAGATATGTGTGTATACATATATATATATATGTATGCATACCTTAGGGTCCCTAATGGGCGGTTTGGAGTCAAATCTGCCCAAACAACTCGACAATTTTTTATTGTATAACAAGGGGCCTCCTAACTAAGCTAGGGAAAAGTTATTTGGGGGAAGGGAATTCCAACGGTTCGACTTGTGGGTGCTTGGGGCTCTTTGTTTCAGCCTCACTCCAATCCCTTTGGAACTCTCCGTTTCTCTGCTACGTGCTGTTAAAATGAAGCTCGATTTTGTTTCTGTTCTGAACGCCTTCTAGGGCGTAGAGACAATCCAACTTACATGTCACAGATTGGGGCCCAGGGCTGGCATGACCAGATTACTCTATACCTTAGCAGGACCCCCCACCCTGGAATATTGGCGTAATAGGAATATAAGGGGACCCTGATATCATCCCTGTTATCCCGTATAGTCACTATTACAGGGTGGGGGGTCCACCTAATCTATACCCCTGTCAAGGGCCATTATTCCATTCTGCTGGACCAGGTATCCCGCTACCCTTTAGCAGGGATGATGTCGCAGGCTTCTCAAATAGGCAGTTTCATCAGAAATGGACGGCCTATGGAAAAATGGAATCCGAAATCCGGGAGGGAATTGTTTTCTGGGTAAGGGGCTCAGTTTTCCTGTCTAAAAAGAACTCGCTCTAATCCCGCCCCTTGTAGTAAACATTGGATAAGCATTATCCAATTTTTTGGCCCCGTTTAAAGAAACTCGCAACTTAACCCTATAGAGTCCTGGTGGCTACCTTAACATGGAAGGAAAGGAACATGATATGCAAAAGCACATTATGGAACGTGATCTGCAAACCGGTTCTTCCGAGGCATCTGAAGGGTTGAGGGTTCAAGCTGGTTGTAAGTAGAGAATGGTCGAACAAATAGAAACTACTAATGCATACTGGCTACTCAAGGGATCCATTCCTTCATGGAGCCCTTTAGGGTTTAGGGAAGTTCTGTGGGCATGATGGTGTGAGGGGGGGGGCGCATGCTCTCGAAGTTTTTCTTCCCGAAATCATAGAACAAGCTCGGGGACTGTAGGACTAGTTGGAACATTGCACTGTGGCACTGTGAGTTCCGCAATATTCAATAGTCGACATCATCACGACCGCAGTTGCTCAAAACTATGTCAAACATGGCACCAAATAGGGGAGTAAGGCCCAAACATGTAGGGATCAGGTGTCTAACTACCGTGGCCTGAATCATAGTCTAAACTCCCAGGATCCCCCTGAATAACCCTTTTCATATAGCCTCGAATAAGGGTACCAAGGAGGTGTTGGTAAGTATGTCTGTAAACTCCAATTTGCGTGCAAGCCTTGGGTTGTCCTTGGTATAATCCAGGTCTTGCAAAGAAGTCACGTTTTTTGGAAATAGGGTTTGGGGTTTAGGGATTTAGGGTTGAGGGATGTAAGAGCTACTTTAAGTTTAGGACGCTCAGCAAGACATGTTTAGTTGACCAGGATCTAAATCGGCGCCCTTAAGCCTCAACCCTCGAACCTACTTTCTAGACTTTATAGTTACCGAGCTCCAAACCCGAAGAACTTTAAACCCCAGGCTCCTAAACCTCAAAGCCATCCCAAACCCTAAGCCCTAAACCTTGGGTACTGCCCCCACCCAGTAACTGTCTATGTTAGGGGTCCTATCAAGGGCTATATAGAACTATATGATAATTATTATCCAACCGTTACTGAGGGGGGGCAGTACCCAACATAAACCCTAAATCCTAAGCCTCAGATCCATCAACCCTGTTGGGGCAGAGGCCGTGATGACTTGAAGGAGCCGACCGAAGCTGACTTCGCCTTGCGCGCTGCAAAGTACTTGGGGTTCAGGATTTAATGTGTATAGGGTTCAGGGTTTAGGGTGACAAGGATTATACAAGGCTTTATAATAAGTATGTGGGGATTTGTAGGAATGTGTGGGGGGTAGTGTAGGGTGTACCCTCCCCCCAAAGTAACGTGGAACCTGAAGCCGGGACCTATGAAGACTACAATTCTCTGAAAAGGCGGCTACATGGGGGTCCGGGTTAGTTTGAAAGAGGGTCAGGGATTTGGAGGGTGAGAGCTAAACCCCTAAACCCTAAGCCCTAAACCCTAAATCACCCTGAACCCTAAGCCCTAAACCCTAAATCATCCTAAACCCATAACCCTACTTTGGGACTGGGCTTTGGGATCCTGAAGTTCGGTGCTGGTGTAAGGCTTGGTGTTTGGGTGCTTGAGGCTTGGGGCTCAGGGCCCGGCACTTGGGTGTGTAGGGATAATATAGGGTTATATAGGGGTTATATAGGGTCATAGGGGTTATATAGGGATAATGGAAAAGAAAATGGAAACTACTATATAGGGTTTAGGGGTTTAAGGGTTTAGGCCTCCCAGAAATTCTACAGGCAAAATCCTATATCCACTTTCTACAAAAAGTTAGCCCTAAACCCTAAACCTGTCGAGGCCAAAGCAGGAAGTACCATAAACCCCAAACCCTAAACCCTAATCGGTCTTGAGGTGGTACAAGACTGCTTCCATGAGTATAGGCCCCGCACCCAAAACCATATCCCCATATGGGGGTTTCCCTAGATTAGGGTCATCTTTTTAGGGCTCCCCATAATAAAGATTATTGCATTTGGGGATTCAATTTGGGGTCCCCAATTCTTGATAAGGGCCTAGGGATTACAATAGCCCGCTTCTCCACTGCGGCCAGGCTGCAAAGAGTCTCGGACCTTGCAGCTTCAAAGAGGAGGTTTAAGGATTGAGGGTTTAGGGTTTTAGGCGATTTTGTATGTTTCAATTTTCCGGGCGTTGGAGTTGGTGGGAAGAGGTCTGGCACTTACAGAGGTGCAGGATTGAGGGTGCTTAAATTCGCCAGGCGGAGGAGGAGAAGCTGGACAATGCATTTGAGCAGGATGTGCCTGTGGTTTTCGAGGAAGTACGTGCCTTCAGACCTCTCCAGTTAACTTAATAAATTCATGATTAACCTACTCCGCTAAACTCTAAACCCTAAGCCGCCAAAAGCCAAATCAAAAGCCAAATCTGACGCTCCAAGTACTGCCCAGGATAGCTGCGACCGAGGAACTGGTCCTGTAACCAGCAGGCAACTGTGACGCTCCTCCACAGCGTGGTTATGGGAGTATTCGGTTTAGGGTTTGGGGCTTGTTCTGATGGAGTTGGGGTTCTTCTGTTGGTGTTGTGTGGATTTGCACCTGAGAGACTGCTTCTTGAAATAATATCCGTTTCAGCAGTGTAGGTTTTCCCGATATTTTTCGGAAAGAGGGAATAGTGGGCTGTCCTGTAACGGGTTTAGGGTCGGATGGTTTGGGTTTGGGGATTTGTATCCTGGGGCTTTGTATCCTATAGCCGGGCTCATTATAGCATGACTCCCTATCAACGCTTCCCCCATGGTAGGGGCAGTAATCCAATCTGCAGAAGCTGCCGTACTGTAAACTCTAAACTCTAAACCTAGAACCGCTTCCCCCAGGGTAGGGGCAGTACTCCAAACAGGGGAAACTACAATACAGTGGCGAAAAAAGTCTCGAGCCCACCCTATAGCCCCACTTGAGTAAATAGAAGATGGGGTATTTAGGTATCTTATGAGTCTGGGAAATTCAATATTTTAGCTACTTAAGGGGACCCTTAAAAAACCTTGAACTTCAGGTCCCCATAATAAACACCTGGTTGTCATTTTCAGGGGAATACCCAGACGGCTGGACCCTAAGTCCTAGCTCCAGGGGGCTACGGGTGAATTATCGGGTTTAGAGTTTAGGGTTTGTTCCTACACTACGGGCCCCTCTTCCGCTGGCCCTGGTTTGAGAAGATTTCCGCATATGATCCCTCAAGGGGTCTATAAAACCCTAAACCCTACTACCCCCCCAAAACCTAAGCCCTAAACCTATAGGCCCTAAACCCTAAAGTCTAAACGTGGCCTTAAGGGTAGGCGAAAGATTGCTTCAGGGCAGGAAGCTCTCAGGGCAAAGTTGTTCTAGGGTAGGTTTGGGGGCCCTACAAAAAACTGCTTTTAGCCTTATAAGGATGATATAGACATTACGTAGTAATGACAATCAAGAACTATTTTCGAACCTAGCCATGTTTGGTGGATGGGAAGCTCAAGGGCCTGTCCTCATCGTGGTGTCCGTGCTCCTTGGCCAGCCACCGCGTAGCAGATGCCCCCTAATCTCCTTGAGGGCACGGTTTGGGCAATTGCGTTAAGGGTTTAAGGTAATTCTGTTTAGGATGTAGGGTTTCCGGTGATTGTGTTTAAGGCTTAGGGTAAGTGTTCGAGAGTCCGGGGTGTAAGGTATACCCAAGGGTTCCTCTGTAGTTCCGTTTTGGGTCTCTTATGATTTTTTGGTAAGGGATTGTAATATACCACCCAAAAAGGGACCACGTAGGAGGGTCTGGGTACGGCTTAGAGTTTAGGGAGTGTAGGGCTTTGGGTAAAGGTAGAGCATTTAGAAGTTTCAATTTTGTTGCAGAGCATAAGGGGGGCCAAACCCTAAACCCTAAACCCCTAAACCCATAAACCCTAAACCCTACTTAGCTGTAATGACAGCGCTCTTCTCCGAGCCGAACTACCAACTCAACCCCAAACTGTAAATCCTAGCTTGGGATGGAATTGGATCCTATTAGGGTTTAGGGTTTTGGGTATTTAGGGTTTAGGGTTTTGGGTATGAGGGCTTAGGGTTGTCAGAAAATTCTTGAGGCACAAGCAGCATCTTCATACAGGTTCAGGATTCCGCGATGCAGGGTTAACAAGTTTGAGCTGCAAATATTGAAAAGGATCTTCGGGGTGTAGATTCACAGTACTACCATCCCCCCCTGCGGTATGTACTCCCCCATAGCTCGCAAGTCAATGGAAACTAGTGTAACTTATAAGTTCTTAGCACCAACACGGCATAGTAAGCCAACCATACATATCGCAGAAGCCAACTCCCTAGACTCCCCTTATGATTAATGAACATGCTGGTTAAGATGCCCTAAGCACTACCAGATACGGAGCCAACTGTGCTTCGTGAATTCTGCGGATGAAAGAAATCTTGCACCACTGTACATTCCCGGAACTTTTCAGAGACTATCATTTAGGTACCCTATGTGGTGTAATAAGACATCCTGCAGCCACGGCCGCCCGCACAAACGCAGGGAATTCTCAAGTTTATCTAGAGATTCGCCCGCAGTGAATCTTGAAATGGTACATGCAAATACGCCACGGAGCCCCAAAACCCTCAACCCTCAATCCTAAACAGGATGACCTCCAAACCGAACAGCGAATCGTTCAGGAATCGAACCGTTCAAGAACCGAACCCTGGGAAAGTTCCTATTCAGAGTCCTGTGGCTTATAGCTTTAGAGGTACATGGGCTTAGGACGTAGAAATTCAAGGAGCCACAGATGTTGAGGGTTTAGGGTCTAGGGCTTGTTGGGGCGTTATGGGTACTAACTGTGACGGGGGGATGCTGCGCTTCTCCTTCATTCCCAGCTAACCAAAGACTGGGAGCCAGCAGCCCCTACAACTTATAATGGTCGGCAAGGAATCTAAATAAAGTTTCTATATTATCTACTTCGAGCATCCCCACC
>CAJNIZ010046706.1:7968-26541 GCA_905231905.1 Symbiodinium pilosum
CCTAAACCCCACACCCCAAACCCCACACCCCAAACCCTAACAGCTAGCAAAGCCATGCACCATGGCGGACCTTGGTAGGCGGCGCCTCCCGTGGAGAGCGCCGATGACTGGTGGCCTGGCATGTTCCCTACTATATATGAGGTGGACCCCCCAACCCAGTAATAGTGACTATAAGGGATAATAGGGATTATATTAGGGTGAGGGGCCCTCCTAATATGTTAATGAAGGCTTCCCTACTATATGGTAGTTTCCCAAAATTGGGGGGTACCCTTCTGGGGGTCCCTATAATAAGGACTACAGTATTTTGGGGTCTATATTGGGGTCCCCTGATTTTGGGAAACTACTATATGAATGAAGAATAAGAGACAAATAGTACTAACAACAAAAGAATTAAAAGTCATTCTAATACGGATAACAGTAATATTAATAGTAGTAATAATAATAGGTTGAGGGTTTATGGTTTGGGTTTGAAGGTTGTGGTTTGGCGAGAAGGGGATTACCGAGGGTTTAGGGTATTATAGCTATCACGCGGAGGAAAAGCCACTGAGTTGTTCAGTAGGGTTATATGGGGATTATACAGGGCGTAGGGCTTAGGAGCCTAAATAGAGCAATGGAAAATCAAATGGAAAAAGAACATGAAACATGACAAGGCAACTGGGAGTACGTTGGGGTATAGGGATTGTACAGGTGGGGCTTATCTACATAAAGTCATTCATAATGCATTAAACAGGACAACGAAACGTGAAATGAATCATAACATCATGTAGGGGTGTATAAGGATTGGACTGGGTAGGCATGAAAAGGACAATAAAACGTGAAATGAACCATGACATTATGTAGGGGTGTATAAGAATTGGGCTACAGTAGTTAGGCATGCTACGGAATACAAGTGGTATATGAAATGGTATTTATCAGAGACTGAAGGACATGACGTGGTTCTGGACCCTAAGCCCTAGCCTCCAAAGCCCACATAAACTTGCAAAGCTTCAACATTTGAAGCTTGAAATGACCACCCCAGACCCTAAGTAATGGTAAAGCCCTAAACCTCACCTAGCGCTCCCCCTAGGCCATTCATCAATCAGTTCAAAGCTGAGGACACAAACCACACGGTCTAGGGTTCCCGGAACCCCAAACCCTAAACCCTTTTGCATCGAACCAGGACCATGATATTGAGAACTATCCGCATTTTCCATTGAAAATGGGGTTTGAGGGTTTAGGTTTTAAGGAACAAATTAATCCTCATTTCCAGGACCGCCAAAATCGTGCGCATGATGCGTGGAAACCCTAAAAACCTATACGTCCGTACATCACCTTGTATACCAGTAAATTAGCTGTAGCGCATTTGAGGGGACCCCCCAAGAACTTTTTGGCTACCCCTATAAACCCTAAAGCCTAAGTAGCTTACATTTTCTTTTCTATTATCCCTCTAGAAAAATAACCCCTATAAACCCTAAACACTATCCGGCGCACCTGACTATAAATGGATCTGGCCAGGGCCATGTCGTGGCTCGGCAAATGTGCCGCTGCACATGTCCCTTGGGTCGAATGGTTTAGGGGGTTTAAGTCATTTTGTGCTGTACCTCTTTTCGACCGTCGGGGTTTAGGGCTTAGGAGTTGAGGGTGTAGGGTTTAGTTGATTACATAGGGGTCATGTAGGGCTCATAGGGGAATGGAGAAGAAGATGGAAAGTGATATTTTGTGATTTTGGTGATTTTTGTTTTCGGGTGTATTTGGGTGTAAGCATTGAGCCTCCGCCCATTGCCGTGCCTTCTGTTCAGCCAATTGGCTTTCGCTAGGGTGTGTAGGAGTGGATCTCTAGAGTAAGCCCCGATAGTGTCTTCAATAACCATGCAATCGTTTCCATCTTCGTTTCTCTTGCACGATTCCCTACAAACCATCCTAAACCCTGTATGTAGTGCTTTCCACATTGTTTTCCATCTCTTCAGGCCTTCTGACTATCTAGCCGCAACCCGAAACCCTAAAATGATGTGGCAGTTGCCATCCATTCCCCTACAACCCCATGAATCTTTGATGTAACCCCCTAAACCCCCAGCCCCGCGACCCAAAACCCGTATGTAACCCTAAATCCCAAACCCTACACCCTAAACTCCTGAATCCTAAGCTCCAAACCCCAAATCCTAAAACCTGGGCCCTAAATCCTACATCCTAAACCCTAAATCCTAAACCCTAAATCCTAAACCCTGAATCCTAAACCCTAAATCCTAAAGCCTAAATCCTAAACCCCGAATCCTAAACCCGAAAACCTAAGCCCTAAAAATTGTGACCTCTGCCGAGGCGCTAGACTGGGTGTCTTCCAGGACTCGGCCCGGCAAACGAGGAACCGACCTTGTGCAGGGTTTGGGGTTTGCGGTTTCGGGACTCGGGTTTACGGTTTGGGGTTTAAGGTCTGGAGACATGTCATCGTACTTAATAAAAGTGATAGTAGCTTTCACCCAGAAAAGGTCACAGAAAAACAGCAGCAATAATAATTAAGACTACTGGTAGTAGTGGTGATCATAGTACTAAACATAGCCGAAATCAAGTAATAGTAAGAAGACTATAAACGGTATTACAACTAGTATCAGTAATGTGAATATCCATTGTAAAGGCTGAGTACGGGTAATGCCAAGTCTAGTAATGGTGTCTACCCAGACCGCTTCAAGGATAACAACAAAGGAGCCTCCCGATAATCACCTAGTTTTCCCTACGTAGGAGCCGGGTCATTTTCGGAGGCTCCATTTTTTGGACCCTTAGGGGGTCTGGGTAATCGTACGCACTTTAATGGAGCTTCATGAATCAATGGCCTTCTTTGTAAACCCCGAACCCTAAACCCTAAACCGTGGTTCAGCACTGTTGAGCCTCCTTCTGGCACCCTATATTCAGCACCTTGATTGCAGGTTGTTAGTAGGAAGGAAGGAATGGAAAAGAGAATGGACAATACAATTTTTTTCTGGCCTGTCGTTAAGAAACTTAAACCAAGTTACTGTAATATGGGTGTATTGTGCAGAGTAAATAATAAGGTTTCCTGAATATAGCACCTTACTTTAAGTTCCTGAACAGCAACCCAGTATTGGGTGTTAGAGCTGAGGTAGGGATCCGTTCCTCCATTCCCTACTGCCAACCAGTAAGTTGGGTTTTAGGGTTTAAGCCCTAAGCCCTAAACGCACAAACTTCACAGCCAAATCAGGCCCAAGGAGCCTTCCCAGGGGTACTGAAGCAGACGCCGGCTTCCTTGGTCTACTCTCACACGCACTAGTCTAAATTTCTAGTATCCCCCCTAAATAAGCCCTATAACACTCCCCTATAATCCCCTGTAGCTCACAAGCCTACTCGGCAAGGAAACATTTAGCACAATAAGAGTTTGTCTCGCTCCTGTTGAAATTCGATTAACACTTGAACTGTGAATAATATACATCTTTCTATACCTCCAAAACAACTATCAGAATTCAGACTATTCATATACTTCTTGCCTTCATTTATTCCTAATCTTATTACGAACCTTACACCCTAGACCCTAAGCCCTACACACTAAACCCTAAACCCTCAACCCCCAATCCTAAACCCTACACCCTCAATCCTAAACCCGAAGTCCTAAACCCTAAATCCTAAAGCAACTTCTTCAAAACCGAGCTTCTCGGAGGAGATGTCCGGCTTCCGCTCCCGAGCTGTCAAAGGGCCCTGGCTGCAAGATGTCTTGAAAAGGGAGGTTCAGGGGTTCAGGAAATTCAGGATGTAGGGTTTAGGATTTAGGGTTCAGAGTTTAGGATTCAGGGTTTAGGGTTCAGGGGTTTTGACACGCGCATCGCACAGCTGTGCAGGCACGGCAAGTTCTGTTCTGGTCGGCATGCTCCCAGGAGTTTCCCTGGG
This sequence comes from Symbiodinium pilosum, assembly GCA_905231905.1. Lineage (NCBI taxonomy): Eukaryota > Dinophyceae > Suessiales > Symbiodiniaceae > Symbiodinium > Symbiodinium pilosum. Next base: position 11,836 of record CAJNIZ010046706.1, read on the forward strand.
TGGTGAGGCACTCTCCACTTCCCACTAGGTAGCAAGCATCACAACGCCTCAATCTGCTGGCCCTGAAGGGGCTCGTAGTACCAATTGCAAGTACTGCAAATTACGAATTCATGAAGTCGGACTTGCACTGAGGGGGATTGGCAGGTCCAACTTCTAAAATTCCGCATTACGGAGCATCAAGTTCGACTGTAGGAAAAGCTTGAAGCCTACTGACTGACCTCAGAACGTGGAAGTCGCTTGCCGCCAAGAACGAGGTGTGTGGTGAGTCAGAAAACCTCGCGAGTGGAAAACCTATGTCACTCTCGTACACACTGGCGTCATCACCTGCAGGGTTGGTGGCGCTTTCACGCAAAGGCTCACTTGTGAAGCACATTCGTGGGCCAACTCGGTGCGAGAACTTGCAGTCAAGGCAACTAACTGTTGACGGGTGGTCTCCAACGACAGCTGTAAACTTGAGATAACTTGTCGGCTCTTCAGCTCGTACTCCTCTAATTTCTGAGACAATTCTGCGTCTCTTTACTGCGCATATCCACCGCCAAGGTGTCGAACCTCTAACTCTGTAATCATGTTCTCGATTGTCTGCGTGTGCACGTAATGAGATTTCCATATCTCCTTGTACAAGCAAATAGGTATCGGCCTGCACATACCAGCGCTCTGTTCGTCACTGGCGTCGATCGCACTGCCCCCATCGACCCTTGCAGCAGACAGTTCATCGTCAGGACTGACTCTTACCCTCGCAGGAAATCTGTTTGAGACTGGAGGTGCACTCCCGGGAGTCGTTGCCGCATACATCAGAGCACACTTCAGATGCCAGGAAATTTGTGCATTACCCAGCTTGTAAGAGGCTCGCAAAGTATATGCAAGTTTCAAGGTGAGCTTACTCTCCACGGCAACGCAGATTGCACCTAATTAGAAAGCCTGATATTATGGCCTCGTAGCAGAAATGGCTTGAGCCAAAAGAAGGATTTAGGCTCTGGGCAACAATGCACAATAAGAGCCAGGGCATGTCCAACATCTGGTCTTACGTTCATTCTCATTACGATTTCTACTAAAGATATACCCTAAACCCCAAACCCAAAGATGGGTTTTAACCCTAGAGTCCCCCTTAAGTAGATAGAATACGGCTTCGGGTATAAGACCCCCATATACCCCATACTCTATCTACTCAAGGGGGACCGTAAACCCTAAACCCACCCTAAACTCTAAACCCTACATCCTAAACGGGGCAGGTCTCTGTCCTTTCCCACAGGTGAAGCGGTAGGTGTCTTGAAGGATGCCCTGAAGTGGGTGGCGGCCGCGCCTGGGCTGATAATGATAGGGGAGTTTGGTACCCCCCCCCCGGCCCCCACAACCCTTGGAACAGAGAACCAAATGAAAAAAGAACATGGACAACTAGGATGACGTTGGGGCTTTATAGGGTTTATATGAACTAGCAAGGGGATCTTGGTAACCCCGAGCCTCAAAACCAGGAACCCATAACTGCTATATAAGCATATGTTATAGGTTCCTTATAACAATAGCTGGGGTTACAACGAGCCCTCTTTCCATTCAAGCCACCGTGTTGATTTCTGGTTGTTGTTTCGCTAATTGCTAGAGTCACTCACGTCAGTTTCACAAAGGGGGCCCCGGAGTGGCTACTGTAGCTGCCAAAATGATAGCCAACATCATTCCCTTATGAGTTTTGACATAACTACATCTTGTTCTAGCTTCTGGAAGAGGATCAATTTCGGGGGCGGTATCTAACTATACCATATTTAGGTATATCCATAATCTGACTGTTACTGGGTGAAGGCAGCACCCAAATCATAGCTCCGAAGCCTATTTGAAGTTGATTAGGCCCCTAGATTATGTGCCAGTTGCCATAAAATGGTGGGTAACGAAAGTACTATCTTTCGTTATAAAAAAAAAAGAAATTCAAAAGCCCTTCCTGAGGAAATAGGAGCTTCAGGGACCCTAAACCCTAAACCCTAGACGCTACCCCCTAAACCTCGCTAAACCCTGACTCCAACCCCCAACACCCCGAACCCGAAGCCCTAGCCCACAAGCCTTACACATTTTTTTCAAACCTCCATGTCGTCTTAGCGAATCCCAGGCTCATGTGCGAGACTTCGTCGAGGCAAGCACCTCTCCACAGCATTGAGCTACAAGTGGTAGCTTAGGGTTTAGGGTTTAGGGTATTCATGTGCATAGTAGAACTACTATTAGAATGAAACGGATAGAACTGTTGAGCATTAGGAGCGGAATTATTAATAGATTCTCGGGACGACATATTTCTGTTATCTTACTTTCTCGCTTTTGTTTCTAAAGTCTAAGGCGAGAACACCCAGGAGATCGCAGGCAGCAAGAAACATGGAGCAACAAGCTGACGGCAACAAAAAGAAGGAAAGAGAAAGCAACAAGCCAGAAGCTAAAAGCAGCAAGCACAAAGCAACAAGCAAAAAGCAGAAAACAAAATAACAGAAAACAAAAATCAGCAAGCAAGAAACAAACAACAAAAAACAAGCAGAAGCGCATGGAGAAAAACACCAACAACAAATTCCTAACAGAAGGCTGCCTCTATCTTACGTAATATTAATCTTAGTATTTGTGGGGCCTTTGTTCATCAGATTTCACATTGGCCTTTCTTAGATAATCCCAAAGCACGTGTGAAAATGGCGTTTGCAACGAGTTGGCTATGAGCGAATTTCCCCAAACCAGGGATACCCGTTGTATACACCCAAATACCATTACATTAGCCGCCGCCGCCGCCACCAGCACCAGCACCAGCACCAGCACCAGCACCAGCACCAGCACCAGCACCATCACCAGCACCATCACCATCACCATCACCATCACCATCACCACCGCAAGAACGACGACGACGACTGCTACTACTACTCCTCTTGCTACTACTCTTGCTGATACCTTTAACATCTGGCCTGCCCGGGCAGACTTCGACATTTTCGTGTAGCAGATCCGAAAGGGACACCATCCACGGAGCTGTGACTGCCTTGATAAGTAGTTAGGGAAGAGGTTTGGGGTTTAGGGTCTAGGAAGGGTTATATGGATTGCATGGGGCTGTATGGGGGTTCTGTAGGGAGTGTGGGTTGTAGAGTAGGTAGAGGAATGGAGAAGCATATGGAGACTACTGTACTCTGGAGTCAAATGGAACAGACCATGGAAACCTAGTGTTACACAGTGATTTTGTAGAGTGATACGGGGACACGATATAGGGCTGAAGGGGGATTTCATGAGGAGTAGGTACAGACTAGATAGTTCTATGGTAAGGATGAGAAACGGTCATGGGACCTCAACCCTATAGCGGAGAATCAAATGGAAACGAAGATTAAGCCTGAAGTGGGAAGTAGGATGGTGTAAGATGGCGGCTGCCGAACACATCACTAACTTGAAGTTCAGGCTATCGTTGAAGAGATGTTTCGCTGAACCTGAACCCCAGCAACCAGAAATTCTCAAGGAAGGATTTGCGGTCCATGACAGAATGCAGGCTGTAGATTGAGAATGGCCAAGCTCAGCGCATACGACTGTATTCGCGGATTTGTGAGGTGTGTGATCGCTGCAGACTAGATCGGGAATCCAGCGCGGTAGTCACAAGCGGCGTAATGATAGGGAGTTAAATGCAATTTCAGATGGATACTGAAATGGAAGCTAGTGTTCTAGGGGGATTATGCAGGCATATATGTAGCCCTACACCCTCAAAAGATAATGGAAAGAGTGTTACTGCTACTCCCGCTCCCGCTACCACCACCGACGTAGTGCCTCGACAGGTGTGAATGCAGCACTTCCAGATCAGGATTGAAGGCTTCGGGGCAAGACACGCCTGTCTTGGCCTTAAGTATTATAATGTTACTTCTACTATTACTACGGAGGATGTAGGAAATCTTGCACCACTTCAGTCCTGCGATATTCTTTAATTGCCTAGAAACTGAGGAACATATAAAGGGCGGTGCGAGATGTCCTCCATCCACAGCATTATGAACTTCTTCGTCTTCTCACTACTGCTACTGCTACTTCTACTGCTACCAATACTACTACTACTACTACTACTACTACCCCTACTACTACTACTACTACGACTACTACTACTACTTCTACTTCTACTTCTACTTCTACTTCTACTGCTACTTGCAGCACGCGCGTGCGTATTGAGCTGTTGAGATTTTTCTTTGTTTGACTTTTCGGGTCTTGCAAAATCGACAACTCTCTCAGTGTTTTTGGCTTGTATGTTTTCATTATTATTCATGAATGTGCAAGACATAGTGCGTTTAGTATGCCGAAGTACATAAAACACTGGCAGGGCCATTGATTTTGCAGTTAAGGAGAAAATTTCCTCGCTCTGCACAAGTAGTTTCATGATTTGTTTGATTGAACTTAGATAGCCGAAGCCGTAAACCCTCAACCCTAGACCCGAAGCCTTATACCCTGGACCCTCAACCTGAAGCATTGGACCCGAAACCCTAAACCCTGGATCCTCAACCTCAAACCCTAAACCCCGAATCCGACACCCATTTTCATACACCTAAAGCTCTCAACCCCAAGCACTCAACCCTGAATCCAAGTCGGAAGTCATTTTTGAGAAGCGTCCAGTAGCATCCTGGCCATGCAGCGTCGCGTCGTATGCTCTTGGAACACGAATTTCATTAGAGTCTGGGCATGGATGCTCTGATCATCGCATGCTCTTGGAACGCGAACGTTGTTTTGGTTTGGGCATGCATGCTCTGGTCATTATGCTCTTGGAACACCGGCGTTATCATAATTTGGGCATGGATGCTCTGGTCATCGCATGCTTCGGAACACGAAAGTTATTATGCTTTGGGCATGGATGCTCTGCTCATCGTATGCTCTGGTCATCGTATGCTCTTGAAATCTCTTGGAACACGAACGTTATCCTCGTTTGGGCATGAATGCTCTGTTCATCGTATGCTCTTGGAACACGAACGTTATGTTATGGTTTGGGCAGGATGCTCTGGTCATCATATGCTCTTGGAACACGAACGTCATTATGGTTTGGCCACAGGCTTGGGCATAATAACAGAACATGATTGTTATCATGGTTGAGGTGCTCGCGTGCGCGCGAGATGCTTTTGTCTTACTCAGTATGACTCCACTGCGCGCACATCTGGCTCTAAAATACATTGGTGTTTCTTGGCTAGAATACGGGGTTCTAACGTGCAGAATAATCCACGGCCAGATATGCTCGTAGGTGGTACTACTACTGCTGCCATGTTGCTGCTGCTGCTGCTCCTACTGCTACTACTACTACTACGACGACGACGACGACGACTACTACGACGACTACGGCCACGACGGACGACGACTACTAGATCATAATACCTCCTCTTGCTACCCGTGCAAGTGGGAATTGTTTTTTGACAAGAAGAATGGGATACATAGGCCGGACACATAGGCTTACTGGTTCTTCTTAGTAGGGAATAAAGGAATATAATCCCTATATAACCTCCATATACTATTTTCCGATACTCCCTACTGACCAGCAGGAAGTAAGCTGGAAGAAGAGTGTGAATCCAAACAGCTGCAAGAACCATACTGATGACAATCCTCACATCATATGATGCCAACAATCTGGGCAGTAACCCTATATCCTAAACCCTCAACCGCGTGCCAAAGGTCTCTTTGGCGTATGTGGAGATGGTGAGGGCGAGCTCGGATTGGCGTCTAAGGAGGCCAGGAACCTTAATCTGGGCTGCTGTTAAGGAACTGCAAGGGTTTAGGTCTGGGGTTCACTGCAAGGGTTTAGGTTTGGGGTTCACTAAAAATCAGCGTAATATGGGTATGTAGTAAATAGTAGGCATTCCTTATTCTGGTAACTTAGTCTATGTTCCTCAGCAGCAACCCGTGAATGCATGCAACATGAATCAATGCCATTGCTTCCGCTGTGGGACTGGGACATGTTTAGGGGCCCTGTGAATAAATTGATTCTTATGGCTCTGCAGAGAGTATATAGGGATTATCATCCAAAATAATTGAAATCGTTCCCAGGAGGATTCCAGGAAGCATGCTTGCGTGCAGAGCTGTACGAACCCACCTGAAGATTACTGTGCAATTTGCTCTGTCGCATCTGAAAGATGCTCTAGGCTGCATCAGAAGCTTCTTGGCCCTTGTCCTGCTGGCCTGCAATTCCAGGGTCCTAGAAATAAGAGTCCTGTTTTTGGGGCCCCTTATTTTGGGTATCTGCCTAATCCCCCAGACAAAGCTCTGTGCCTTCTCATGGCCCGTTGTAGACTGTGCACGAACATCACAGACCCCATCCCTAACTAAATCACCAAAGCAGGACGATATCTCCCTGTCACTTATGTGCAGCAGTTTGCTGGGCTTTCTTGTAGAAGCTATTCTCTTACCTGAAAAGTTTTTCGGTTGTAAGCACGTCTTCTCAAGAAGAGGCACTGCAATGATGGACTCGAGCGTGGCGGAGCTCCTTGCCCGCTTTTCAACCTTGCAAACTCCATGGGTTCCCCAACTAACCCCTCCATACCACCGACCCCCCTTGGTTCCCCCTTGATTAACTTTAATTAGGCCTAATTATCCCTAAATAACCTTAATTGAGGGGGGGCCTAGGGGGGGTAGTATAGCGGGGGGTAGTCGGGGAACCCATGAAAACTATGCAGCTCAGGTAAGCAGAGCGATTCTTGGCAACTGCTGGCCGTTTGAGTTGTACTTTTGGTGGATGTAGCACATATGTACTAGTAACCCCAAACTCCACGACCCTAAACCCCTTAACCCTAACGCCTAAACCCTAAATCCTACATAAACTTACCATTTCTTAGGGTACCCAGAGTTCCATAATTCTAAAATCTCAAAAAATTAAACTTTCAAATTCAAAATGACACCCTAAACCCTGAGTAATGGTACTAAACTCAAAACCCCAAAACCCCAAGACCCTAAACCCTAAACCCCAAAACCCCAAACCCCTTGCCGAGTTGCAGAGGAACATGACGAGCACGCTGCGACTTCGCCAGTTGATCCAACAGCTGCCTCCGGGATTCCTGAAGCAAACTTAAGGTTATATAGGGGCTTTATAGAGATAATGGAAGAGCTGGAAACTACTATGTAGGGCTTACGGTTTAGGGGTTTAGAGGTCTAGGGGTTTGGGTTTAGGAATGGTTTAGGACTAGTAGGTGGATCGCGAAGCCGAAGCACCAGTCACCGTGCTATCTATGTCCCTTGGAGAGTTATAAGGGCATGAGGAAAAGTTAGATATAAAGTTGCGAGTTTAGAGCATTTTGCCAAACAATACTGTCATCTGGCACTTATCTTATATAGAGCTATCGGACATACGGGTCATAACTTGGATGGTTCGCGATCTCCCTCTCCTACCGCCAAGCTCTAAGCCCTAAAGCCTAAATCCAGAACTCGAAACCCCCAAGCCTGTAACCCGAAGCTCTCCCCCGAACACTTATCATGGGGACCCTGAGTGGATCTCCATACTCAACCCTCTCTATAGCCCACAGGTAGTCCCTACATTCACTCTACATCTAGACCCTAAACCCTAAATAGTAGTTTCCATCTTCTTTTCCATTATCCCTGTATAACCCCTATACAACCCTAACCCTAGGGGTTTGGGGGTTTAGAGTTAGCCCTTTTCATGGCGCTTGCCCGGTGAGATCTTTACTTGACAGGTCCTATCACCCACCAGAAATCAAATGGAGATTGAGAGGGTCCAGGGTTTCGGGTTTAGGGCTTCGGGGCTCATATCGTGGTTCTGTACAATCCCAGTTTCCTTTCATTCACGATCATCTTTTCCATTCTGGCTCTTCTTCGCAACTGTTTGCTTCAGGAATTTGAGGCATGATCAGCCTGAGAAAAAGATCCATACTAGCTCCATACAACCCCTACATGTAAGTATACGTAGTACAATGTACCCCAAAGCTTGAACCCTAAATCCTAAACCCTGAATCCTAAAACTAAAATCCTACACCCTAAGTCCTATAAACCCTAAAGCCTAAACCCTAAAAACTTAAACCTAAACCCTGAAACCTAAACCCTAAAACCTCAACCCCTGAAACGGGTTTTGATCTCGGTTTCGGACCCAGCCTGATCCAGGGTTGTGCTCAGCATCGGCGATGCTCACGCATCCATTTGCGAACCCGCTTTGTTACTACAGGGACCTAAATAAGATTTAGGGTTCAGGGTTCAGGGTTTAAGATTTAGGATTCAGGGTCTAGGTTGGGGTTTAGGGACCAATATCATTTTGAGGTCCATTTGAGGTACCATAGACCACATCTATATAAGGAATGTGGAACCATAATATTGGTAGTTACTTAGGCCCCTATATTCCCTGCTGTGGCTTTGTACCGCCATAAATGACAACCCTAACCCTCAACCAAATTTCCTGACCTACCCTGCTAAAGCCACCATTTCATAAGCTTAATATGCACGAGCATGCAACCATATAAACTTGGCATTTTCTTTGTTAGTAGGGAATAAGAGGGCATATACATATGTATGTATATAAATATATATAAACCCTTAACCCCAGAACCCTAAACCCCCAAACCCCAAAACCCTAAACCCGAAACCATATGAGCTACTGTCTAAACTCCTAGTATCCCCCTTAATAACCCCTATAGTAGTTCCCTATATAATCCCATATATATCCCCCCTTTAAGGAGTTTAGACTATAGCTCATATAGGGATGATGTTGTGGATCCCCTACTTCCCTAGCAACCACCAGGAAGTAGTATGCAGTGCATCCTTAGTTAAGGTCTGAGTTTAGGGTTTTTAGGGTTTAGGGTTTAGGGTTTGGGGTTTAGGGTTTTAGGGTTTAGGGGTTTAGGCTTTATAGGGTTTAGCCTGACTTTACCCGACCAATGGTCGTTTCCCGGAATAAGGGGACCCCAATATATTTTTTTGATAGTCCTTCTTAAAAAAATGTACCCCTAATTTGAGCAAGCCCCTTAAATCCCTTAAGAATTGAGGTAGAGAAGGGCGCGACTTGCCGGCAGCAGCCCTGTACTAGGTTTGGGCCAGGAAAGGGTTTAGGGCGTGAGGTTTGAGATTTGGGGTTTCAGGTTTAGGACGGCGAAGTGTTGCGCGAAAACTCAAGAGCATCTAGCTTAAGCGTGGGATATGAAAGGGAACCATCCGAGTGCTGGCCATGTCAGCTGACGCCACCCGTAGCTCCACATACTAGAGTCGGGAAAAGCAAGTTGAACCGCCCTAAACTTACTGGTTGTTAGTAGGAAATAAGGCGATATCTTCTATAGGGATCATATAGGGATTGTGTTCCCTAGTAACAACCGGTATGTAAATTCTTGGCACCGTGAAGACGCAAGCCCTGGCTGAATGCACCATAACCCTTAGTATTGGGATCCTTGAACAACGTGTTGATTTTTTGAAAAGCACCATGAACCGTAAACCCTTAAAGCACGCGAATGCAAACGGACTTTTTTCTCGAGCGAAGGCGTTCGACTTGCGCGCACGGTTTGTCCAACGCTGGCTTCTCACAACATGAGCACATTCAGTCACATGCTGCTTCGGGGCTATTTTGGTGTCCCTTCTCATCATCGTATACATCCTTGCAGCAAGGCTATCATTACGTCCGGTCCAGTTTCAGAAGCCAACAGATGAGCCATTGTCTAAACTCCTAATATCCCCCTTAATAAGCCCTGTACTAGTCCCCTATATAATCCCCTATATAACCCCCTTTGAGGAGTTTAGACTATAGCTCAGATGGAGCTACAAGCCAGCGCGGCTCACGCTATGCAGATGGATGTCACAGCCGCTTCGCTGCACCTGCTCACTGAGTCATGGCAAAACTCCTGGCCCTACGGTTGATGCTGAACAACTAGCGTGACCCGAAGTACCCTTACCCTAGGGGATTGTGGTACTGCAGTATACTAAGTCCATCAGGGATTCCTGGCATCAACCATAAGCAGGGTTTCCAGGCCCAGCCCAGAATCAAACAACGCAAGTTGCACAGAACGGGTATCTGCCTCGACCGCGGCCACACCAACCTACAGAGAGCATTCGAAGACGTCCGAGTACCACTCCTGGTTGAGACAGCGGCTCTTGCCCACCCACGCAGGGTGTAGCATTTGGGGTTGACATGTTCGTGGATACAACATCCGAGAAGGGAATGTATGGAATGGGTTGGATCCCTATAGCAACCCCTATCATATTGCAGTTTCCATGTCCTTTTCAGTTCCTTCAACCCATCAGCAAGTTGACCGTAAACCCTAGAGGCCGGGTATCTCCAGACAACTCCAGTTTAGGGTTTAGGGTTCCATGTCCTTTTCCATCTGATTTCTATTGCTTCATTCCCTACCAAGAGCCAAGAAGTTATTCCGCGACGGCAGTCATAGGCGCAGTCCTGGTGCACGTACCTTGGCCGTCACATGACTGGTAGTCTTGCGGGTGCTTGTACCAAGTGATGTACTATGGTTCTCAGAAAATACTATACCTGCCCAAAGGGGATGTAATCTTATTGTCCAATTAACATGCTACTCCCATGTTCGGGTACGTAGCATATCTTATTGCTAGGACCTGCGCATGCAGGTGGGGAAAGGCGTTTGGGATGTTTACTTTTTCAACCTTGATTACTGCAAGTGAGGGGTGCAGGGAGTAAAGGGGACCAGGTTGAGAGTTACGGAAAGTGTTTTTCGACAAGGGCAGCCATAACCGTCTGAAACAGTAACGGCAACCGGGCCAGCGGCATAACCAGAGCTACTGCACGAGAGAGCCGGAAACGAAAGCAGGACAGCAGACAGGGCACAGGAACCTGGCAAAAAGTGGGGACAAAAATTCGGTCTCCCCTGTGAATGGATTCTGGTCGCGCGAATGAGGCGCTAGTTGGCAGCGTCTTCCAGGTCAGGCCAAAAGCTGAGAAAGGGTTTGAATCTGTCTAGAAACATGTTTGGAGGTCCAGTTCGCCTCATCCCCACCCACCGACGGTTCCCGTTACAGGCAGGCTGGCTGGCCTGTTACGGGAAAGGACCGTTCTGGTTACAACTTCGCGCAGAGTCCCTTACAAGTCACTGTTATGGACCGCCGGCTTTTGACTTCCAACTCTCGGCAATTGCAATGTGGCCTTTTTCAGGCACTGGCTGGAAGAAGGCTCTAACGCTCCAACTACACATTGAAAATCTGCTGGTTTCGCGCCCTCTTGAGCCTAGCGCGATGCTGTCTGCACGTTTGCGGCTTCTCGTTGGGCTTTGCAAAGTGACGGGCTGCTGACTTGAGAACCTTGACTCCTGGCTGATGCTAGCTTACTAGGGGTGAGTACGGGATAAGGGAATATGTTGCATAGGGGTTGAACAGGGGTTGTGTTTTCAAAGCCCTTAACCCTAAAAAGGGGTTATGCTGGGGCTATATTCACTTATCCCCTCCTAACATCCAGTAAGCTGGGTCAGCTAGTTGCGGCGCAGGTGGGCCAGCCAACTTCACGTGGTTGGAGTTTAGGGTTTGGCCAATGCCCATATTGGGGGCCCCTAGAATTAGGAATACCTTTTTGGGGGTCCCCAGAACAAGGATTCTAGCCTATTGGTGTCTTTTTTGGGGTCACCCTATTTATCGAAACCCCCCTGTATGGAACTCGCCCGCATCAATAATCCCGTCCGCCTAATGTAAAACAACCCAACCCCATAATGTTAAATGTTCCAAGTAAATTGTAGAACTACGACGCTGGGAAGATTCAACATCAGGGGGTTGGGGGCTTTCTAATAATATTAAGGGGAGGTGACTACTAGAAATCAATGGCACCTTGACGAGACCAAGCCGCTGCGCCCCTCCGAAGAGAAAGAAGGAGCGACAACCACGTGCTGAAGTCGGTGCAACTGCCATGCCTCCAACACTTAAAACGTTTATTCCTAGTATATCTGTGCCCCCCAAACCCTTAAGCTATATTTGGGGCTTCTCTTGTGGGCCATCCATCTGGAATCCACAGGAAGCATCATGAGGCTTTTGGGCCAATATCCAGGAAACTCACTTGTGAGAAGTCCTAATGTTTAGGGTTTGGCGTCCACTTTTATCCCAAAATATATTCTAGTCCTTATTGTGGAGACCTTCCAGGGACAAGCTAAGGGAGACGACAGTTGTTAGTAGCTAGACGCCAGGTGCACCAACGTTTGCCGAACGTCATTGCCCATAGCCACAGTTTCCACACTATAAATACATCCCTCATACTGATGAATCACCCCCCACCCCCCACCACTACGAACATCTCTCCCAACTTTTTAATTGAGTTATGGGGGATGTTTGATGTTGGGCGGGGGGCGGGGGCGGAGGGGGGGGGTGATGAAACATAAGTAACAGGGGATTACTGGAATTTACGGTAGGTAGCGAATAAAGAATGAGCTTTAGCCCCCCTAAACGCTAAACCCGGTGCCCTAGACCAAAAGTCTACACGTTTCATTGTAATAGGCAGGTTAACTTGTTGGTTGTTCATAGGGCATAAGGGAACATATCATAAGGATTGTATAGGGAATCTATTCCCAAATCCCTCACAAAAAAGGCAAGTTTACATGAGCCCCAAACGTGTAACGTTGTGGTCCCTATATAACCCCAGTTTCCATTTCATTTTCCACTGTCTTTTCCATGTGAGTCTAAGCCCACATACGCGCTATATCATCCCTATAACGCCCATATCATCCCTCCATAACCCCTCTATCATCCCCATACAACCCTGCATTAAACCTACACTACAAGCCTAGTAGATAACATGTGTAGAAAGTGTACTGGCCCAGCTTTTGGTAGGGACGTGCCGCGCCTGCCCTTCGGCACGGAAACTGGCCGGATATCCAGCCACCTCTGTCCTCTATATCGTCTAAATCGCTACATCAGTCTATATAATCCGTCAAAAACCCATAGAATCCCACTATAACCCTTACTTCACTCTAACAGATAATATGCGTGAAGTCATGCGAGCGGACTCTTTAATCACCAGACCCAAGCTGTGTGGATAGGGTGCGGGGTTTCGTTTAGGGTTTGGGGGTCGGGTTTATGGTAGGCTTCAGGGTTTAGGATCAATGCAGCTGGCGCCAATTCATTGTCAAGGACAGTGTCTAACAGAGGAGCAGAGGGACTCACAAGGGCAAATATTTCCCACTGCCCATGTCACACATTAATCCCATTTGGGGACTGCTCCCAACTCATTAACAGCTGGATGCTCTTTGTATTTATATAGAGCCCCTACTAACGTGAATATGTATATATGTATGTATATACACATAAAAGACCCTTAATCATATGACCCCCATTATCACTATTCATGGGTGGAGGCAGGACCCAAGGTCTGATGTCTGTGGGTCCTGGATGTCCATGTATGGCAAGTCATCCAGCCCCGGCGCATACCTCAGAACTCGGATGGAATTTAGGGTTTCAGAAAGGTAGGCTGTTACGGGCCCTGTTTTGCAGTGCTAGAGTCCAATGAGTTTTTCACAGAAAGGACAAGAAAGTAAAAAAGGTTCTCACAGACGTGAGGGAACGGTACCACGTTATGCGGGCGTAACGTGTATGCACACAGCGCAGGCATACGCACGTATTGTTTTGTATAGCAGGCCATACAGTCTTGGAAATGGTTTTTAACAGTAAGAACCCAAAAAGGTTTTACACCAAAACCTGAACCCTAAAGCGTGTCTGCATGCATGTGGAGACCTTCAAACAATGTGCGCACCTAAACCCTCAACCCTGAAAATGATTTTTTGGGGAAGGGACTCTAAAGGACGCCCTGACTCCTGCCTGCCCTGAAAATCCATAAAATGTAGTGCAGGTCGCAGATTCAGGTCCCTGTCGGCCGCCTCCTGAAAAGCAGTCTTCAGACAACTTGGGCGCATCCCTAACCCCTGTTAGGTTCTGTATCTCTTCTGGCCTCCGACTTCGTACAATTGCACCACGCAATTTTGAACACTCGCAGGAGGGGCCATAGATTTAGGGTTTAGGGAAAGTGGCCTATGCTTCAGTTTCCAGGAAGGCCATGGAGTCAAAACCTAACCCCCTCATTTTCCCTTCTTGACCCTAGGTAACCCGAAACCCGTATGTAGCCCTATCAAATCACTCACCTGCACTTACCTGGAGACCAAGAACTGGATTGTTGGTCCTCGGTATTAGAATGGGGTTTTGGGTTAGAGTGCACTAAAAAGGCTATCAGGGTAAGGAATAGCATTGGTAGCTATTTAGGCTTGAAACAGCCCGATTTTACAGTTCATGTTCCAATCTCTTTTCCATTTGACCCTCAATTAAACCCTAAACCCCAAACCCTAAACTTCTGGACTTGTTCAGGCGTCAGATCAGGGGCAAGCCTCAACTCAATACATCCCTACATCATCCGTATATAACTAGAATCCTAGACAACCCCCTGTATCATCCCTATATAGCCCTATACTATCAGGTAACTCCAGTAGAACCTGATATAACCCTCGTCCATCCTTGTAGACCCCCTATACGCGCCTGTATATCATCCTTTTGTTGCCCTAGATCATCCCTAGAAAACCCGCTGCAACCTTACATAGACCTACAATGCCTAAATCCTAAATAACCCTACAATCCCACAAGAACCCTATAGAGTCCCCAGAGAAGCCTTCATAGACCCTCTACATCTTATGTAGCCCTACAACCCTTGTAGAACGCCTACATGCTGCCCATATAATCCACACAATTAGCCCAATGCCCCAAACTCAAACCCGAAGCCCCAAACCCTAAACCCAAAGCTCGAAATCCTAAATCCTAAGCCCTGAATCCTAAGCCCAAAATCCT
>CAJNIZ010046707.1:0-27594 GCA_905231905.1 Symbiodinium pilosum
GGGGGGGGGGGGGGGGGGTCCACCGAATGTATGACACACAACAGGCCGGGACCTGGATCCATGTATAAATGTCACTAATACTTTTATCATTTATTATATGTATTATTGTTATTGATGTGGGTGTCATTGCTCTTCTTGATGATCGGATTGGTACTATTACTGCTACTACGAGTATCAATATTGTTACTGTTCTCGCCAATACTTACTGTTAGCGAAATGTATGTTTTCTGAAGTTATCCGTTGTTGTTATTGAGGTTATTGCTGTCATTACGACTATTAGTCTCATGATTGCCATGTTGCCGCCATTCGTATTTGTTTGTACTATTCTTGCAGGTAGTGTTGATGACTATTGCTGTTATCATGTTGTTCTTGTTATTGTTATGATTCTTATTGGCAGTGGCTTGTTGCTGTTTTAATGCTGTGTATGATCCCTTCTTAACGTTGTTGTCATTGTTATCCTTCTGATTATTTTAAGCCTCTGTATAAGCCCAGTTTCCATCCAATTCATTTTCCATCGTGATTGCCATTTGATTCTCCATTGCCCCTAAGTCCTAAATTGTGTAGTGCTTTTGATTGTCTTTTTCAATTGCTTCTCCATTCTCCCTACATATCCCTGCACACCCCTACATGCCCCTTGAAGCACCTAACCCCAAAACCCTGAATCCTAATCCCTAAGCCATACTTCCTATACCCCAAACCCTAAACCTTAAACCCTAAACCTTAAACCCTAAATCTTAAACCCTCAACCTTAAATTCTAAACCCTAATCCTAAGCCCTAAGCCCTAACCCTACTTCCTAGACCCCGAACCTTAAATCCTACACCCTAAAGCTTCACATCCCTGAGCTGGCCGAGGAGAGTTGTAACTCGAAGGATCCAGTTGGTCGCTACCTGATGATTCTTCAAGAGCTGATGCCTGGCCGGTTACAATCCCCCTTAAGTAGATAGAATATGGGGTATATATCCAAAGCCATGTTCTATCTACTTAAGGGGGAATATAAGTTTAGGGTTCAAGGTTTAGGGTCCAGGAGTGTAGGTTTCGGGATTTAGGGTTTAATTCCTCAAGAGCTGATGCTTGATCGGTTCAGTGTGGATAAGGTTTATGATGTAGGGTTGATGGTTTTCTGGAGTTGAGGAGATTTTGAGATTCAAGGGTCGAATAAGGATTGTGCGGGTGTAGGGCCTATTCAGGCTTTGTAGGCTTAATCCGTAAATCCTAAACCTTAATCGCTAAATCCTAAACCCTAAATCCCTAAACCCCAAATCGTTAAACCCTAGCCCTAAATCGCCAAACCCTAAACCCTAAATCCCTAAACCCTAAACCCTAAATCCCCAAACCCTTTATCCTAAATCGCTAAACCCTTAACCCGGTGCAGTTGTTGTCAAGGCTGAGGGCCTCGGCAAGTAGCATCTACTTGAGACCATGAACGGTTGCCAGTGGCCCTTATGCAAGCATAGTAGTTTAGGTGGGTTATTTCAGGATAATGGAAAAGAAAATGGAGACTACCATATAGCATATTGGGTTTGTATAGGAATATTGGAATAGAACATGGAAACGACTATTTAGGGTTTAGGGTTTAGGGTTTACGTGGGGGGTTTAGGGTCTAGGTTTTAGAGGTCTAGGGTTGAGGGCGTGGGGTTTAGCGGTATAGGGTTTAGCAGTATAGGTGGTAAAATAAGCATTCATAAGATATTATTCGTTTGGTAAAGAAACCTTTGTTCCTGTTTCGAATTTGGGGCTTACCAAAGTTCTCGTGGAAATGACTAATTGAGCTGTGCCCGGCCATTGTTCTTTCCTAAGTTTCTAGGCTTCGGTCCTTCGGATCTCGCCTTGGGGATGTTCGTTTTCACGAGGTACAAAGCCGTCACGTATACCTTACTCACCACCCCTAAACCCTAAACCCTTAAACCGCATGTCTAGAGGTCTACAAAAATGGTCTGCGCCAGTCCTATCCTGTGCAAGTCTATTTTGCATTGATGCGAGCCAAAACACTACAGCCCGGGCCGTAAACCCCAAACCAACCCAGAACCTAAGCCCTAAACCCGAAGTTCTAATGCCTAAACCCCAAAACCCACCAGCTTAAAGTCTCAGGCTCTACTTCATCAGTTCTGGCGTCATTGTCATTACCAGCTTTTGGCAGGCGGAGCGCAAGACTCCAAAATGTAAGGTTGCTAGATTTATGATTCTTTTTTGGGTGCCGTAAATCAGGGAGGCCATATTATTATGACAGGGACTGTAATTTTAACAACCTTGCACATCAGGGTTTAGGGTTTAGCTCCCAGGGGTTTAGGGTATAGCAACAGGTTTAAGCCTTCGGGAACTAAAGTTTCGCGCTTGATGATTGCATGAAGTTGGCTTGTCCAAATCAGGTGTTTGTTTTGTTTTTCTGTTGCGGGGTCTTGTTGGAAGGTCTTTAAGCCTTTTGGGCCCGCATATGCTTGTTGATGTAGACCTAAACCTTAGACCCTTCAATATGAAGCGTGTCTTCTACTTACTGACGTTCGGTTTAGGGTTTAGGGATGGCGAAGGCACTTCCTACGATCCTATTGGACCTCAGCAGACAGAAGCTACAAAAGCTCCGAACGGCGAGCCCTAAACTCCGATGGCAAAGGTCTATAGTAGGGTTTAGGGTTTAGGGTGTAGGGTTTAGGGTTTAGGGTTTAGAGATCCCGGACACGACTCCACAAGCCCCTTCGAGTTCTGAAAAAGGTGCGGACATCACATGCCATGACGTGCCTCGCCTTTGTGGGAGTTAGAATTCAGGTCATCGGACTAAGCGGATTGAAGGGCATTGGGATTTTCGACAAGTAATCCCACAATCCCTATATTTCCCCAGGTCCCCAGGGCCCTCAATTTGAGAAACTCACAGTTGGGTTTTAGGGCTTAGGTTTTGGGACAGTGATGGGTTCTGGGAGTCTTTCCAGGCGTGTTGGAGAGAAATCACAACCAAACGTTCCCAAGTCTGAGGGTTAATATCCATGATTAGGGGGGTGGGTCAGGTTTTGGTTATGTGGGGAGGATTGGAATTGGGGCATTCGGTGGATTGAACGTGGCTGCAATCGAGGTTCGAGGCTGGCTTTGGAAAAAGTATGGGCCAGGGGTGAAGTCATCATTATACATAGTCCCCCTTAAGTAGAGAAAATATGGGGTATATGGGGATTGAAATGTAATATACCCAAAGCCATATTCTATCTACTTCAGTGGACTGTACCCGTCGGCTTTCTCCTTCATTAGCCTTAAGTAGCTTTTGTTGTCTTTAGATGACCTCAACTGAGGGGGGGAACCTAGTGTGGGTGGTGTTGAGGGGGTTAGTAGAGGAAGCCATGATATATGCTAGTGTCTTCTCTGTGCGTATGAGTCATACCGTGCTAAGACGTAACGTGGTTTCGACAGTTGCTGATGCCAAGACATAATGCAGGGCCAATCAATAACAACGGTGTTCTGGGGTAGTGTAGATCTCAGCTCTTTGGTAGTTCATAAATAGGGTGACCCCAATATATAGACTCCAAAATATTCTATTATTCCTGATTATTACTGGGACCCTCGAAATGGTACCCCTTAGAACCCGCCCATATTGGGATTATGAACGGGAATACTGGTGAGCACGGTTCGAACCCATGATCTATGCGCTGCCGGCTATCGTGCGGAGCTTCTTATCCACAGAACGGATCCTACGAGTGTTGTAGTTTTTGCCTCTACAGCCCTATGCTACGCTGTATCCACACATTCACTGTTGCCTGCTGGAGCAATCGCTTGCAAAGGTTTCTTTCTGCACCCCCTAAACCTTAAACTGCATTTTTACAAAGCCCCGGATGCCAAAAGAATCGCAAGAAGTCAATGGTTTCGTTTCGGATCGTGCTCCATGAGTCCTACCACGCCCAACTGCAGCTACATCCGGAAGGCTCGAGCTTGCTTGGCAATACTTCCCGGCACCCCTGACCCAAACCTGTAAACCCTGCTCCCGAAGCCAAACTGAGTAGTAGTCGAATAGGGATACTGTCATTCCCAATTTAGAGCAGAGTTACTTTCTCATCTGGCTTTAACAATTCACGGCGAGAATATTGATATAAGATGTCTTGGTCATGAGGAGCCGAATACATCTTCTGCAGGATTACCTTCAACCCTCACCACAAAAAACCTTGAGACCACACGTGGGGCTTATGGGACCTAGGGGACCTAGTAACTACTTGTAACTGGGGTTCCCCTACATATACTTGGGTTATCCCAAAGGGGTAGTCATAATGCGGCCCAAAACCCAGCTATAGGTACTTACTAGGTCCCATGACTTCCAAGTAAGCCCCAAACCCTCAAACCCCAACGCCAAACCCTAAGCCCGAAACCTTAAACCCTACATCCTACTTGCTAAGTCCCATGAGCCTCGAAGTAATTAGGCTCATCGTGAATGCCTGGGTGGAGCCTTTCTTGAACAACGAGGCCCCGTTCTGTTGGCTTCAAGGTTGGTGTATCTTACCGAAAAGGGTTTCGGGTTTAGAACTTAGGGTGTAGGGTTTCGGGTTTTGGGAATACTATTGATGTAATTCCTGTGTGATCCTTTTGTATCTTTGGTAAAGATACACCCCAAGCCGTGGCATTACATAAAGACAACCAGAGTTCCTAAGAGTACGCCCATGTGAGGTTTCATCTAAACTTCTTAAAGGTAACACATATAGGGGATTGTGTAGGGGAGTACTACTGGGGTTGTTGAGGGTGATACTAAGGAGTGTAGACTATAGAAACCATAAGTAGTTTCCTCAGGCTGGACGGGTTTCTGGTTGAGCTCTGAACCTCTAAGGCCTAACCCTAAATCCTAGACCCCAAACCCCCAAATCCTAAACTCTAAACCCTAGACCCTAAATCCTAGACCCTAAATCCTAAACTCTAAACCCTAGACCCTAAATAGGCCCTAAATTCTAAATCCTAAGCCCTAACCAATTATGTGGGAATCTTTCCGGCATTCGCGCGCCATGCATCTCCACATGCTCTTTTGGCCATGGGAGAAAGAGGGCCACACCACTTCTAGTATACGGTGGATAATAGAAATCCTGCATGACCGTAAGTACCTTCGTTGGGAATAATGGTACCGTAGTATACTAAGGTCATGAGGATTTTTAGTATCAACAGTATGTCACTCGTTTAGTTCGAACCTCATGGGGAAGCAACCCTAAACCCTAAACCCCTAAACCCTAAACCCCCTAAACCCCCTAAACCCCTAAACCCTAAACCCTTTAGCCTCACTGCTCTTTCACTTCCAGAGTTTAGGATTGGGGTCTGGAAAGAGTGCACAATGAGGAAGGGTTCTGCATTTTCTGTGGGCCAAGATTTCGCAAGCCTATGAGCTAGCGACTCAACGAAAATCCTAAACTCCAAACCCAAAAGCCTAAACCCTAAACCCTGGTAGTCCACCAGGGCTTGATCTCAGTTGTGTGTTCCGTACATCCACCAGAAGATGTAAAGCCCTGCTGTGCGCCCCGGCCACTTTGCCCTGTATCGAGGCATTTTTAGCCTTAGTCCATGATCCCCTTTTTTACACGGAGAAATTTTTGACCTCCCCCTAAACCCTAAACCTTTGGGCTTCAGGGTTTGAGGTTTAGGGTTTAGGAAGAGGCTTTGGTATCCTGGTCCAGAACTCCAAAGATAGCTCAAAGAGGAGTGACTCAACTGTAGCACTTCAAACTGTGTCAAAGCACTTGTCAAGCACCTCAGTCCTAAATCCTTAGTTCAAACAACTCTAGCCAAATCCTGCGTCCCAAGCCCTAAACCCTAAATCCGCCCCAAAACCAACACCCTAAACCCTAAACCTGAATCCTAAACCTGCTCAACTCCAAACCTTATGTAAACCCTAGCCCTCAACCCTAAGCCCTAAACCCTAAGTTGAAGTCCCTGAAGTCTTAATCCCAGACCTTGGTTCCAAGCCCTGTAACGGTCCGCTTACATGCCCAAAACAATCAGGAGGGAAAGATACAGAATGAAAGGGGTTTAGGGTTTAGGGCTTAGGGTTTAGGGTTTATTTTGCACCGCACCTGACCTGAAACGTAACGCAGCGCAGCAGGTCAGCTGCGACCATCTGCGTTCTGTCACACGGCTGAAGCCCCCCAAAAGCCACCACTCAGTCTTGAGGGTTTGAAGATGATGATTTAGGATGTATAGGGATTGAGGGTTTCTTTCTGGATCACGCAGCGTCAAGAGTGCGCAGCTGTCCCTAATGACATGGGCCTTGGGTCTTTGGAATCGAGATCCCTTGCTTGTGGGTGTCTATATGGGCGTTCGAACTTCGGGAAACTCTTATGTGAGCCATAGCCTGAATTCCTAGTATTCCTCGTAATAGCCCCTTTAATACTCCCCTACGTAACCGCCTTTGAGGAGTTTAGACCCGAAACCCCAAATCCTAAACCCTAAATCCCTATATGATGATCCCCCTTTGAGCTGTTTGGACTATAGCTCGTGTAGGAGTTGCAGGTTGGAAGTCTTGAAGTGGCATGCAGAAATCACATCATGCCCTGCAATGCAAGAGCTTTGCTATGCGGTTTAAGGTAGGGTCCACTAACGCAACCTGGATGAAAGATTGGAAATGAGACCTTTCAATAACTACTCTACGAGAAGAATGTATGATTGGTAACGTGTTTGTTAAGAGGAGGGCCCATAGAAACCCTAAGTATCAAGACGCATGCCCAAATCCTAACTCTTAAGCCCTAATCCCTAAATTCTAGATCCTCACCCTTACCTCCATCTAAATCGTAGTTCAAGGAGATCTTTCAGTCGTGCAATCTCCCATTGCCTCACAGTTTAGGGTTGAGGGTTAGATGTATGAAGTTTGGATTTTCAGTGAAAGGGATGCCTCTAAACCCTAAGCCCTAAACTCTAAACCCTAAACCCCAAGCCCTAGCTAGAACCGGATCCTCGTTTTGAGGGGTTGCCAAAGCAGGGTTTGGAGTTTTTAGGGTGGAGGGTTTAGAGCCTAGGGTCTTGTAGGGGAGGCGCACCTGAATCTTCAGTGCCCTATTTAAAGACTTGGACTGGTGCTGAAAGAATCAATCTCAATTTCAAATGAAATTTGAGCCATAGTCTAAGCTCCTAGTATCCCCCTGAACCATCCCTACACTACTCCCCTAGAAACCCCCCTGCAAAATCCCCTTTAAGGAGTTGAGACCTTAAACCCTAAACCCTACCTAGACCCTATATAATCCCCTATATAATCTCTTTAAGGAGTTTAGATTATGGTACATATGCTACTGCGCGGAGCTCGAGACACTGATCTCCAAACCCTGCCCTGAGCCCTCGACATAGAAGACCCAACATCACACTGACAATGATTTAGGCCCCCGTGTTACGGTTTAGGGTTAGGGTTTAGGGTTTATGGGTTCCGTAGATACAGAAAGGCTGTTGGGCTTCAGGTCGCCCGCCATTCTAATGTAGAAAGCCGGAATAATCATCAAAACCTTGGCTCTAGAACGCTGGCTTAATCCTGACATAGGCGATCTGACATAGACCTCAAAATCATAATGGTAATTCTTCAGGCCTTTGGATCCCTATGAACCTTAGGGTTTAGGGTTTAATCCCAGCTTCCATTCACTTCCATTTTCTCTTGCATTGGAATCTCCACTCTTGGTGCCCAAAACCCTGTATTAAACTCTTATGTCCGAACCCCAAACCCTATATTGCTTAGGTGGACCCCATACCCAGTAATAGTGACTATAAGGGACAATCAGGATTATATGAAGGTCTTCTTATATTCCTATAATACCAGTAGTACAGGGTGGGGGGTCCTCCTAGTGTATTGCACTCTTGAGTCCTAACTGTAAAACTTCCATCCATCCTAAACCTTAAACCGTCAACCCTCAACCCCCTAAACTCCTAATCAGAGTCTCCACGATTGGCAATGATTCGGGTACACCTTAGGCTCTAAGAACTACACGCAAGCGCAGACATAAGGGTTGCAACTGATCATTGTACTATAGCAGTTAAGGGTTTAGGTTTAGGGTACGGTATCATTATACCCGTATACAGAGCTACTAATTTGCGTTTGTACCGTTATATCTGTAGATTACTATACTATTCAATTTGCATCCTAAACCCGAAGCATGCTATTATGCAGTCTTGCCAGGAATGGCGCACGGTCAGTGGCCTGTTCAGAAAGACGTCGAGGACTTTCCAGTGACACGGCAAGAGGACTCCTTGGCAATTTGAATTGGGGGTTTGGGGCCTAGAGTTTAGGGTTTAGGGTGTGGGGCTTAAGGTTTAGGGTATTGCCCCACCCACTAACAGTTGTGAATAGGGTCAATGTTGGCGCAATATGTAGCTTTTACATGCTTCTTCCTTAACCGTCCTTGGGAATGGCCAGTGCGGAAGGCATGTTCTGCCGCTTCGGGATGAGGGTTTCGGCCCAGGGTATACGGGTTAAGGCTTGTGAGAGTTCTGGATCAACGTTGGGGATTCTTTATACTTTTTGGTGTATGATTTCTTACTTTTTACGTAACAAGAATCCTTTTTTCTTTTTAGGCTAATGTGGGCTAAGGTTTTGGGTTTGAGGGCTTAAGAGCTTGCAGTCTAGGCTTTCTGGGCTCAGGCTTCTTGAGTTTTGGGCTTCCAGAGAGGTATCCAGTGTTTCGACAAACTCCAGCCCTCGTCCCTACTAAACCTTAAGGCCTGAGCAATGTGGTATAGACCCCTACAGTAATGGCCCTTAAGCATGGAGTTAATAGGGCCTGAATATGCCTACATTAGTTCCTTGTGGTACTTATTACGGTGGATTGACCCACTATATCCTCAACCCATTTCTCTGGGCCGAAAGTCCAGAGCTTCCCCCCGAAATCGCTGCTGGGTGTGCACAGGGCTCGGGTTTCTGAGACTTCGGGGTGCCTTTCTATAACAAAGATGCAAGAAAGGGCGACCTTTATCTCCAGAAATGCCAAAAGGTCGCCTCAACTCCAAACCCCTAAACCATAGGCCCTTAAACCCTCTAATTGGGGTCTGTGCAGTGCAGCCTCTCATGTCCAATTTCACTCAGGTTCTTCCTCCCCGGCCCCAATGCAACAACTGTAACATTTGTGGCGCTGGTAGTCAGTGGCGGCCCACTTAAAGCTGTAAACCCTAAACCCTAGAAACCCTAAACACTCTGTTGCGAAACATCAGCCCTGGACCCTAGGCCCTACATCCAGAACCTATAACCCCAAAACTTACACCCGCAACTGTGTGAAGAGGGGTTAGGGTTTAGGGGTTAGGGTATAAGGATTTGGGCGTAGGGCTGCCCTTTAGGGCTTAGGGATGAGGGATTAGGGTCAACGGGTTTGTTGTGTTAATTGCGCATTCCATCTGCTTCAAAGGTGTTCAAGACTGTCAATTTAACTCTGGTTCGACTAGGCTCCCCAAAACCCAAACCCTAAGCCCCAAACCCTAAAACTTAAACCCTAATCCCACAAGCCCATGATAAATAGAAACTGTATCGTCACACCCAGACATGAATTACGAATAAAAGAAAACCTGCGCGGCTGCGCCTCCTGGAGCCATTTTAAGCCTTCTGGAGCCATAAAACCTTTGAGAGCCCATTTGGGCCTTTTGGAGCCAATTTGTGTCTTTTGGAGCCAATTTGGGTCTTTTGGAGCCAATGTGGTTGTTTTGTAGCCAGTTTAAGCCTTCTGGAGCCAATTTGGGTCTTGGCTTTCTGGAGCCAATATTTGGGGTCTTGGTGCCAAGTTGATTCAATTTGCCCTTTTGCAGCTATTAGAGCCAATTTGAGCTTTTTGGAGCCGTTTGAGCCTCGAGGCCAGGTTCGAAAAGGGGCCAAAAAGCCACTGTTCTTAGCAGTTTTCAGAGGACAGAAGAAAGAGCAACACCTCGCCCAAAGCCCGCCCCAAACTCCCGACACGAACCTAATTCCTAAACCCTAAACCCTAAACCCCCTAAACAACTTCTATGAACCGCGAGACAGCTCAGGCATTGTTGCGCCACGATGGGCTTCACGTCGATTCTTCTCATTTTGTCTGTGGGCAGCTGAGTTGCGGGAGTTAGCAAGCCCACAGCCTCTAGCCTTGCCCCAACTAAGGTTTAGGATTTAGGATTTAGGGTTGGGGTTTAGGGTTTAGAGTTTAAGGCTTAGGGTTTAGGGTGTAGGGCTTAGGGTTTAGGGTTCAGGTTGGGGTTTACGGTTTACGTGGAAGCCCCAAAGGGCGGGTTCTACGCAGACCAGTGCACTTTTGAAAAGAGCGTGATTCGGGGTTACATGTGTTTATAGGGGAGGGTAAAGCTTCAAGCCTCTGACCCTGGACGGTCTCTGGTTTTCCATGTGCGTACTACCCGTGCAGCAATTTCTTTGAGCAGAAGAAGGAAATCATGGAGGCTACCATTGCGCCAGGAAGCATATTATGTCATGTAATGCTTAAAGCCGCCGCACGCAAGTCTGGCAGGCTTTACGCTTTAGGACCCTAAATCCTAATCAAGAGAAACCAGTTGATGTTCGGAAAAGGGGTAGCCTACAAAGAGGCATGAGGAACTCAGGCTTCCTCTCTTGGTGCTCAGGGATAGGTTTAGGTTCTAGGGTTTTGGGTTTGCTAAGCTATATGCTAACCCCCGTCCAGGCCCATGGTGGACATGAGAGTGGAATGTGGAACTTCAGCAGCAACAAGTGCCAGCACGTCCGCGCTTGCAAGACCCCACATATAGATCTATGACCTAAAGTCACAGCCTCAAATCCTAAAGCTCCAAACTGAAACCTTTAGATGGCAATCTTGCCTGATGTGTAGGCAGTATGTACTTCAATTTGTATGTGTGTACCATCTATCCCCTAAGCCCCAGGTGCATTTTCCCAGCCCAAGGACACGCCACTAATGACATTACTGGTGACCACAAGACATACTTGGAAACGTAGTGGAGTTTGGGGTTTTCCAATAATAGCGGCCCCAATCTAAACCTCACATACTCTAGCCCGCTCCAACGGATGCCTCAAAAGGGGCTCTCATTTTTGGAAGCCCGTATTTTTCCTTTACACCACTATTCGTACCGTAGGCGAGGGCACCGCGTCGTCTTTTCTTATTGATGCAGGCCTCCACGCTGGAGATGGGAAGCCTACTTGTGCTTACTTAAAACTCAGGGTTTAGGGTTCGTGTCTGGGTCGATCAGGAATGGGGTAATGGTAATACCCCTCTTTTCTCGCTCATAGTCCCCCTGTACTGGCACACTTAATTCACTCCCTTTCCCCAACTAAGCCCCGGCCCCGGCCCCTGTAATAGTGATTATAAGGGATAGTGCTGAATAGATTAGGGTCCTATTATTCCTATTATACCACTACTACAAAGGGGGGGGTCCTTCTAAACTATAGCATGCCCCATGAGTGAGAAAGGTGCTCTACGACTTTCGCCGCGGGAATGCAATTCAAGCTCTACCAAATGCTGTGCTGGGACTCTGCCTACCAGGTCGGGGTCGGTATATTCACGATATGAGCTGTAGTCTAAACCCTTCAAGGGCGGTTATTTAGGGGATTATATAGGGGATGGTTGCCAGGGTTCTTAAGGGGGATGCTAGGAGTTTGGACTCTAGCTCATATGCAAGTCTGCATAGAAACTCAAGGTTTGTGGTTTTAGGGCTCATAGTTGGCATGAACATTAAAAGACCAATAAGGACCGGCACCCTTGAAGAAACAAAGTGTGACGCCCGGACTTCCACGAGTTTTGCTCCTACACCCTACGCCCTTTCCGTCTGCATGGCCAGTAGGTCTCCCTAAGCATGCGGCCTTTCAATCTTTCCAGGCAAGTCGCTGGATGAGGTTTTCTTCCATCTGAAACACGGGGAATAGTACTTTCCATGAACAGGCGTGACCGCAAAGTAGATTCCAATGTACTATTTTGTTTCTACGGACCCCCCGACAGGGTATCCCTGATGTTGGGCCCTACACCCTGAACCCTGACCCCTAAACCGTAAACCTTAATCCATCAAGCCATAAACTTCACACTCCTTTTCTAGCTTTGAATGTTTGGCAGCTACCTTGCTCTGATGGCAGAGCATTCCAAGTCCAATATCTGCAAGTCTAAGGAGTAGCATTTAGGGTTGAGGGCTTAGGGTTTAGGGCTTAGGGTTTAGGGCTTAGAGTTGAGGGCTTAGGGTTTAGGGTTTAGGGCAGTCAAACTTATGGTTGGTTTTTGAGCACCCTTAGAAGAATGGGATGTATTGGAATTGGAAATCAAAAAAATACCATGAGTTTTTAAGAACCTTCCACATCCCCAAACCTGTATCCACTCCGGACTCGCCCTCAACCCTAAACCCTAAACCCTAAGCCAGTAGTGTAACATGCCACAGAGGCCGACTCTGCTTCTTGTTGTGGGGATCTCGTAGCTGCAGTTGCTGGGAAACGCGGAACGCCCATCATCCTTCTGAAATCCTTAGATGTAGGCGCCTCCAAAACAATTTATTTTTTGGTTGTTTTAATCCTAATAGGAACCCAAAATTATAGATTTTTAGCGGGGCTCTGAGCTACCTACAACTCCCCAACGTACAGAATCTTGATGTCTGCATGAACCCCGTACCGCACACGAGGCCATGTACCCTCAACAGAGAGTGTGCAGGCGTGCTAGTCATCCATGCATCCACGACAACGGCTTGTAAGCGCTTGCCCTCATTGGTCATGCTGTTACTTAGCTGCAGGTGTCTGGTCTCAGGGGCTTCTAGAGACAACAGGATTACCATGGGTCTTTCAATATGCACCCTCAATAAGCCCGAATAGTCCCGAATAATCCTTCCATAGTAGTCCCATGATAGGCACCCTTGGGAGGCATTGGGACTGTAAGAAGATGATGGTTCCTCTTGTGGCTGATGTTAGATTTGGAATGTCCGTTCGCGTTGACCATGAATATGAATCCTTTCAACAACACCATATCCCCACAGCCTAAACCCTAAACTCTATTCTTAGGTAGCTCTTGGCTACAGATGTCCACAATTCTAGGCAGTAAGCCTTCCTGAAGCCCCTCAATCCTAAACCCTAAGTTTGCCATGTCAAGAGCTTTGAAGTGCCAAGCTATGAATTCCCGCAGGAGCATTCCTGCTAATGCCAGGACTTAAGCCCTTCAATACCCTATATGAGCTATAGTCTAAACTCCTTAAAGGGGTTACAAACGGATTATATAGCGGAGTATTGCGGGGCTTACTAGGGGGGTACTACGAGTTTAGACTATAGCTCATATAATTCTTGAACGCAATCCCTTTATCAGGGGCCTCATTTTGAGAAACTCCCCTGCGTGTCTGCTCTATTCATGACTAGGGCCTTTGCCCTCCTTACGGCAGTTTCCTGCGAACCCGCAAGCTAAACCCTACCCCCGTAATTGATCCCAGCACCGAACCAGAAGCTGGAGACCCTGAAGCCTACAGTAAACCCCACGCCCAAACTTCAAAACGCAAGCCTTCAACCTCAGTCGGGGGTCTCCCAGAATTAGGGGTACCTTTTTGGGGTCCCTATGATGAGGGTTAGAGTATATGGGTGTCTATATGGGGTTCCCCTTATTGAGAGAAACTGCCAATTCGCGTTACCCCCCAGGAAACAGAATCACTTCTCCCTATCGATCGCCCCCTGCCTCCCAACACAACTTCTATTTCGGCACTATACGGGATATTCCTATCTTGAAAACCTATCCCTATCTCGTGGGATCTAATCTGTGACTTGAATAAAGATCCCTGTAAAATCCCGAAGAAGGACCCCCATAGTTCCCTAGAATCTCCATACGTCCCTGGGGCGGCGCCAGTTTCAGAAACTCCGATAGAATATGTTCTGGTGGGGGAGGCAGGCAGGATTTCTTGCAATCCTCAACCTTAAACCCTCATCCCTAAACCCTACCTAAACCTACCTATCTCTTTTGGGGTCAGTCCTCATATGTAGGAGAGCCTAGACCTAAATCCCGAAGTCCCATAACTCGAGAGCTCAGATGGGAGCCGAGTGAGGGCAGCAACGCTTCTGGGCCTGCCTGTTGGGTTGGCGCTAGTATCAAGTTTTAAGCCTAGATACTTAGGGTTTAGATACTTAGAGGGTCAGGTGGACTTCATACGCAGCCTGATAACTGGCATAACCGGGGATATTACATGGTTTTTAAAGGGCTGTCAGTATGCTTCCCAAGCCTTCCTGACCCTCCGGGCAGGGTTTTGGGTGTTGGGATATATTTCCACAATGAAGGAGAATCAAATGGAAAAGAACATGTACAATGAAATGAACACGGGTATATATATATATGCACTTGCCTCGTGCTAGCTGGGGTCATTTAGGGGTTACTATAAGGATCCATGCCCTCGTTCCTTGCGAGCCAGAGGTAAGTTTAAGGTTAACGTTGGGTACTGTTCCCATCCAGTGACAGTCTGTAATAGGTATATTATTGAGGGCTGTACGTATTTATATTCCAAGTGTTATCCAACTGTTACTGAGTAGTGGCAGTACCCAGCATTTAACTTAAGCATTCTGGGTTTAGGATCAGAGCGTGCTGTTTAGGAAGTGGGATGTGTTTAGGTTTTAGGATTTAGGGTGGGTTTTGGGTTAAAGGCTTTAGGGTCTGGGATGTGGGGTGAGGGTACCTCAACGGCCCTCAACCATCAGCCTGCCATAATCGATGGTTTAGGGTTTAGGGTTCCCCGAAACAGTTAGAGCCTTTCCGGAGGTGGGCGATTGTTTTTTAGGGTTCCCCCTTGATGGGTCTCCTAACTTACAGATGAATTTGGAGGGAATCGGGACACTTCCCTGCGAAGGCCTTGAACAACGTTCACTGTGCTCCTACAATAATTCGGAGAAACCCTAAACCCTAAACCCTGAACCCTAAACCCCCCTTCGGCTTACGTAGGCTCTGGAATCCAAATGGCTTTCGTGGTACCTATAGTCCACCTTAAGTAGATATTACCCCAATACTGGAGAATCAAATGGAAAAGAAAACAGAAAATGAAATGGAAACTAGGGGATATATGGGGATTATTAGGGTTCAGGGTTAATTCAGTAAGACCTTGACCATGAAGTGTAGGGCCCCAAGCAAGAAACTACATGACATAGAGGTCTTGCCAGAATTTTTGGTATTGCCCAAAACACGTCCTTTCTTTAAGGCTGTGATCGAAACTTGGGTACCACAAATGGAACTAACATACAGAGTACCATGAGGCTTAAGCCCCAAGCCTTCGAATCTTTGCTGGATCTGATGCTTTAGATTTCAGGGTTTAGTGGTGAGGATTTACGGTTAAACTTCCAACGCCAAACCTTCAACTTCTAACCCAAAATTAATAGTAAACATAGTGTTCATAGTTGTAGTACTAGTAATAATTGTAACGAGTATTAATCATAGCAATAATAGTATCTAATCCCCAAACCCGAACCTTCAAGTGCTGCGCCCAAGGAGCGGGACTACATGGACTTGGCGCTGTTCCTTTCAATGAGTCTTCGCACAACTTTGCGGTAACCTTTTGCATGGCTTTTGAGGGTCTACTTCTTGGTATAGGGCGCACTACAAGTGAAAGTTATATGGGAGTTTTTGAAACAACCCCTATACAATCCTCAACCGGACCTCAATAATCCCTGTCATAGTCCCTATATAGTTGAGGGTTCTCGAAGGGCTCCCATTTTTGAGAACCCCCCCAAAGCTGCCAGTTTTGAGAACACCCCGTAAACCCTAAACCCTGAAAGCTCAACCCTTACCCTGAACCGCGTCAAGATTTCTAGCTCAGAAGCGTCTGCTAAGGAGCGAGTGTGGCTTTTTCATCTGGGATACCTGCTTGACCTTAGGTCTCGTGCCTCGATGAAAATTGGGTTTAAGATTTAGGGGTCAGGGTTTAGGGTTTAGGGGTTTAGGGTTTAGGATTTCGGGTTTAGGGTGTATTGGTTAAGCCCTCCAACCCCATGTAATGCGGACTTTTGCACCATACGGCCCGACGTCATCCAACTTTGCACCATCCGGTCCAGCGCTATTTTCTTTTCTGGGCGGGGGTTGGGGGGCTGATTACGTTCAAGGTGGAGCCCATTCAGTTTTGTCAACTTTCCACTTCATTTCTGCATCTTGTGAGAGGGGTGGGTGGGTAGGGTTGATGACGTTCGGGGTCGAGCCCATTCAGATCTGCCAAATTTCCAGGTCATTTCACAATCTCGGGAGCGTTCGGGGTCGGCTTTTTGCACATGACGGTGGAGCATAGCGCTTGATCCCATTGAGCATATCCAGTCGCTGCAGTCACGTGTTTTTTAAGTCTGATCCGCATGTAGCAAATATTCATCGAGGCTTCGCATTAGACAATAAAGTCCACGGGGACACAGTTTAATGGATGAGCTCGCCCGTTGGGATGTCTGTTGCGCTTTGACGTTTCTGCTACTTCTTCGTCTACAGGGGCGAACTGTGCCACTTGAGCGTTTGAGGGCGTTCTGGAATGTGCCGTTTTCCCACGTGGACGAGCTACACTGGTGCTTTTGCCTTCCCAAAGGAAACCAGGCCGCGAGTCTTGTGAGGCATGGCTTGTGGAGCGGCACCGCCATGCTAAGACATCGCATGCCTTTGGCAGCTTACTGGTGGAGTCTGCTGTTCTGGCTGGTTTTTCCAGGCAGTCCCCTTTGGAGACTAGTTTGGTTTTGCCAGCGTTGGCTTGATGGTTCGTTCTGGTGTCGCGGCTGGCTCGCGGTTTTCCTCTTGTGTTTCTGCTGAAGATGGCTCTTGGCAAAGAGTCTCTCGTGCTGGATGGCGAAATTC
The DNA here is from genome assembly GCA_905231905.1 of Symbiodinium pilosum. Lineage (NCBI taxonomy): Eukaryota > Dinophyceae > Suessiales > Symbiodiniaceae > Symbiodinium > Symbiodinium pilosum. The sequence continues at coordinate 16,676 of CAJNIZ010046707.1, forward strand.
GTCCTGACATGCTTCGCGAGGCATGTATTGTGCTCGGCTTTCCAGCAGCTAGTGCTGATGTGAACTTCCGGGAGGAGCACAGCTTCGCTGATGTGAGACGTGTGCCAAGCTATGATATTTTTCTTTAGTGCTGCCAAGTTTCAGCTCCGAAAAGTCAATGCCATGGGCCGCAAAGCGGCTCCGCATGTCTCCAAAAGTTTTCTAGCTCCACAGTGGCTGCTGCATCGTCTAGGACTCTTGCACCTCTTGCGAGTATTTCGCACGTACAGAGCTCTTAATGTAGATGAGCTAGGAGTAAACCCGTACGACCAGCTCGATGAGCCTCGGCCTCGGGAGAAGCTGGAACATTAGATCCCAAAAATCATTGAAAATCATAGTGCCCAAAAACATCTCTTTAACGCAGCCCTTGAAAGCCTTCTCAACATGCTCTTGCCCGAACGTGTAACCCTCGTGCGACTTCCAGCACTTCGCTTGAAAGCTCGTCTGCAGAGTGCTTTTGCTGAGAAAGAGCTCGGCTGCGGATTTTGGAAAATCCGCAGCCCGGCAAGAGCAGGTCCCGGGGCCTAAATCCCTTGCGCTTGCTAGCCAAATCAGGCGCCCAACTTGTCGCGACTCGGCACAACGCGGGGTCGGAACGTGTAGGATCAGGGTTTAGGGTGTAGGGTTTGGGATTTCGGGTTTAGGATTTACGGTTCATGGTATAACGACCTTATCTTTGGTGGCTTCAGAAAGCATAGCCCCAAAATGGCTTCATTTCAGCGTTCCCAGCACTCCTACACCTTTTTCCCCCCACAACCCCCGAACCCTAAGCCCAAATCGCAAACCCTAAACTCGGAACCTCATAATTCCGAATAGTAAATCCCGAAACCGTTTTAAACCTTTTAACCTTAAACCCTAATTCCTCAACCCATCTCAACCTTAAACCCTAAGCCCACTTAAAACACCTCAGGTGCAGAAATTCATCTACTTCACAGTGGCCCCCTGGTCTTCGTGATGGACGAAGGGTTTTGTGGTGTAGGGGTGGAGTTTCCTGTGCGGCTTAGGGTCTTGGGGGATACGGTCGGGGGTGTGGGGTTTGGAGTTTAGGGTAAGATTGTTGATGGACATTCTGCACTACCCTGAGGTCTTTCACCTGTTTTTTTTGGTGAGTGTACGGTTTTCGAGGCCGTAAACCCCTAAATTCCCAAGCCCTGTACTAGTTAGTCATTCCATACGCTGGCTTGTCCTCAGACTCAAGAAATATTGATCACGGCGGGGTGGGCATGTTTTGGATTCCTTTTATAAGGCCACTCGTCTACAAGGGGCGCTTTTTTTGAATCTTCGCTGAATCTTCGCTTCCCCTCAAACTCCTACACTATGCTCTCTCCTATTTAACCCCTACGGTATATTACCATTGCGCACGTTTCCCCTAAATTAATTTCAACTACCCCTCGAGGAGCCAAATCAAAGGGAATCCATGGAGGCGGGGGCAATATGAGGGATGGTTAGGTAATCCACACTACAACATACTTTTCTGGAGGAGATCCTCAGTTGAGCGCCCATCCCTCCATCAGAACCCCCAAAAACCTAAACCCTGAACCCCCAAAAGCCTACACCCTGAACACCCAAACACCTAAAACTCTTTAATTAAGCTTCAGCTCCACAACCCGAAATGGGGGTTTGTCAAAACTGCGGTCCCCAGTATGAACGTGGCTTCCAATATTTAGGGGACCCCAAAAGAGGCCAAACATTTAATACGCATCAACGAGAAACCAAAAACCATCCAAACTACCCTCAACGCACTCGCAACCCTTTTAAAAGCCTGAAAGACCTAAAAGTCACCCAAAGTCCCAAACCCTTCAACGCCCCCCAAAAACCACGGAAAAACCAACCTAAACCTTAGATCCCAAACCCTAAACACCTGAACGAAAAAACCCTTCACCTTGAGCCCTAATCCCGAAACCCTCAAACCCTAAGCTCTGAACCCAACACCCTCAAACCCTAAATCCTAAACCCTAAACCTTTGAACCTTAAATCGAAAAAAAAAAATCCTAAACCCAAAACCTTAAATCCTAAACCCTTTAACGCTGAATCCTAAACCCACAACCCCTTCAACCCCAAGGCCATGGCTGGAACTCTGGGTTTTCAGAGTGGCGTCTTAAAGCTGTCCGATCTTCCCTAGGCCACAGGGTTGCAATTAGGGGAGGGGAGGGGTTGCGAGGTAGGTTAGGGCTTATGGTTTAGGGTTTAGCGGTTTAGGGTTTAGGATTCAGGGTTTAGCGTTTAGCGGTTTAGGGAGTCTAGGATTTAGGGTTCAGGGTTCAGGGTGTGTCACGGGCTTGAAGCGCCTCAGGCCACGCACTCGCGTGACTTGTGAACCCACCCCGGCCACCCAAATTATCCGCGATTAGGGTTCAGGGTTTCTTTTCTAAAGGCAATCCCCGCCATCACCCCTCATGGCCGATTATTTCGGGCTTGCGCTCTGGCAGGGGGACTTCGGCATGCAAGGCCCTGCATGGGCCCCAAAACGAGGGTTTTGCGGAGAACAATTGCCACCATCCGCCTCGGCATGCAGGCTCTGCACGTGCCACAAACTGGTATATGCGCGGGATGTTCGTCGATGGGTTGAAGAGAGGGAGGAGGAGGGGAGGGGTGGTAAGGTGGTTTAGGGTTTGTGGTTCAACAGTTTCGGGGGTTTTAGTGCTTAGGTTTTAGTGTTTAGGGCTTAGGGCTTGCGGTTTGTGCTAAGGCCTGAGCCACATGTGTTCGTAAACAGCGCAAGAACGGGATTCCCAGTGGCTTTGGGTTCCCACCATAGACTTCCGACGGATCCCATAGGGTTCCCCTAACCCAACACCCTAAAACCCACCCGGGGTTCTGGGTGTTGGGTTAGGGCGTAGGAATCTGGCTTAAATGCTGCGCTTATTCGAGTTTAAATCCTAGGAGCCATAAGTTGAAAGTAGAGGTAGTTTTGTGGGTGCCCGCAATGAGCCAGGAAATATGAATTTTCTAATTCTACAGGGATTCCTGCGAGACCCTTGGTGCCGCATTTGTTGTGCATTCGGTTGTAGAGTCATTCTTTTCTAAACCCTACACAGATTCCTGGCAGGCTTTAGGGTGTTGTCTTGCTGGAGATTGATAATACATGATTGCACTTAAACCTATGCCATCCAAAGATCCGAACAGAACAGCAGTCGCATATCCACTTTTATTTGAGACTGAGGGATGGAAGGGGAAGTGGAAGACGCCACATTTGTTCGGGGTTGGAGGTTAGGGTGTTTAGGGTACAGGGTTTTATGGCATGGTCGGGAAAGGAGGAATGGGATTCCAACAGTCCCCATATATTTCCCGTCCTAGACCTTTATTCCCAACTAGGCATGGGTAAGGGCAATCTAGACGCCGAAAGAAATACCGCTACTGTGGTGCCAGATTCCTTTCAAAATGGCACTGGTAATTATTTAAATCCTTATGTACGGAGTGGTAGGTCTGACATTCTTTGATTGATTTCCGCATTCGTATGAGAAGGCTACCCACCACCCAAACCACGTTCGGTCTCCAAGAAGGTTCAGAATCACCTTTTTCCTTAAATTCCATGGCCCACCTGGACAAGGCTTCACGTTCGATGGATACCTTTCGTGAAGTGTATAAGGATATTAAGCAAGGACATAAGGATAGTCATTGTACGTAGGGTTCGAAACTTAAGGTAAGCCGATGATTTTGGGAGGTCTTCATGGTAGGAGCATTGTTGCTTTGGGCATACCTATACAGGGTCCAAGAATTTGACAAAGGCCTTTGAGGGCATGGGTCATGACGTTTAGGATTTCCCAGTTATGAGGCAGAAGTGGGCGTATTTCTCCATCTTGGTAGTGTCCATATATGTCAGTGCGGAACCTGGCTTTCTTCTTTGTCTGTACGATGTCAGGTTATGGATGGAAGAAGCTTGGGCCCTAGACCCCAAATTCTTGACCCCAAATGCATTCAAACTAGAGGCCGTCTATCCGAACAGCAAATGGGAAGGACGCGGATAGGGGCGCATTTTGGGATTGTACCCCAAACGTCACAACCTAAGCCCTAAGCCTTTTTGCTTTCTTCACAAGGAACCGCCACATTTGCGGCAGAGCTTTTGCTTTCATGCAAGCTACTACAGGGTGCAGCGCTTGCTAAAACCCAGACGGAGATTATCCCTCGAAACCCAAGCCCCGGACCCCGAGGCGCCTACAAGGGCAAATTCAAAAACTTTCACACCTTGGCCTTGAGCCCTGAACCCTAAGACTCTAAAGCCTGAACACTACGTGCCGAGCAGCGGAGGCGCCTGTTCGTTTTCGTTTACATGCTGAGTGCCGGTCTGTGCTACCTGAGTGCATGTTCTTATGCCAATGTTCATCATGTAAACCCTAAGCATTAAACCGCAACGACAGATTTTGTTAGAGATCGAATCAAGCCCCAAGGCTCGAAATCATGTAGCCTAGCCCTTAAACCCCAAACTCTTAGGCCCTAAATCCTGAAGCTTAAGCCCAAGCCCTAAACTCCCCGTAACGTTCTGCGGTTCAGCAGCAGAAGAACATGTGCTGGTCTATTGCGAAGTACGTCGCGTTTGATTGGCAGGCTCTCTCGCAGCTGCATGCCAGGATGAGCACGTACATCCACTACTACTAGGTCCTTTTAAAGGGATATATAGGGTTATAAGGGGGGTTGTATGGGGATAATGGAAAAGAAAATGGAAACCACTAGGTCCTTTTGTATTCCCTCATACCGCGCTCCCAAACCCTATCCTACTTAAATTTGCCTCTACATTGTGCATGTGTTGAATGCTATTTTCTGACACCTGTCCGAAATCGAGAGGGTTTAGTAGGGAATTAGGGAATGTATCATACCAGGATTATGTAGGGATTATATTCGCTTATTCCCCTACTAACCCCTAAAATATGATGAAGAATCACAATGATCGTCATAGAGTCATTATTGGGGGTTAGGGTAACCAGAACCCGCACGTTTCAGGAGCTCGATGACCGCTGGGGCCCTTGAACGATTCGTGAGGTTTCTCGAGGGATGGGTCTGTTCATAAAACCTGAAGAGAAAGATGCTTAATGTACGGCCTTTGAGTTTCTTGGGGCAAGTCTAGCATTGCTTACTTGGCTTAGGCCCCCACACAATAGTGCTATAGTAGGAATACAGGGAGACTAAGATAGTTGACATTATCAACGGTGGTCATTATTGATGGCTGGGGGGCCGAACCTAAAACATCACGTCCAGTCAAGCCATGAAGATTGATTAATAAAAGCGACGGTTAGGGTTTAGGGTTTAGGGTCGCAACGTCGCAATGGACCTGCATGGGTGTATCAGGTAGTTCTTTTCAAGTGGATTATCCAAATGGCTCATGTATCCATGTTGCATATACTTGGGCCCCAAACTAGGCATATAGGAACCTGTCCGTATATGCAAGCGTTTAGGGATTAGGGTTTAGAGCTACAGGTCGTTTGGATCTGGTGAGTATTGCAGGGTCTTCCCAGAAACATTGGCGAGCGCACGTGCACGGTGTCACTCCCAAAAGCAAAGGCTCCTATACAGCGGCTAGGGTTCAGGGTTAGAGTACGCATATGGGGGATACTAGCCCAAATCATACCACTGGTTCCTAATCTCAGGCTGTAGAGTTTAGGGTCAGTGCAGGGATTAATCCTCGGGTGCCGTACCAGTGAAAGTGTTTAGTCTCATGCGCTTCGTGAAGCCAACATGTCTTTCAATTGTCGGATCGCGCTGTTTGTCATGACAATGCTATACGGCTTCCGTTGCACAATTGGTTAATTCAGAAGACTTGGGTTTCAACTTTGCATCAGTTTGAGCGCCAATTTCGATAAGTTCCTTGCAGGGGCAATTTCCACTAGATAGCTCCCTAAACCCTAAATCCTGAACTCCTGCACGTAACTCTACAGCCAGGGGCCCAGTTTTACTTGCAGGAACACTCTTATCAACATTGGGAAAAATCCCATGGGGAGTTACCAGGTGCGTGCCTTTACTCAAGGCTCGCAAATGATATGTGGGGAACATTGGAAGCAAATCAGAATTCCTTTCAGTTCGGCTTAGTTCTACATACTTGGTCGTATACCACGCCCTTTCTGTGGAAACTAGTGTAGGAGCTTACAAAAGGACTACTGTAGGGTTCCGTTCCCGTATTAACCACTGAAGTCCAGAACTAACTTAGCAAGCCAAAAGCGTCCTGAAGCACATATATGGAACACACCCACCTAATTGATACTGCCATCTCCTAGTTTTGGATCGCTACTTTATACCTTATATATCCTTGGGATCCTGTAGGCTCGGCGCACTCGAACCCTCGGAGGGTTAAGGGTAAAGACTTTAGGGTTTAGAGTTTAGGGTGCTTGAAACGCGAAACCTTTCTGCAAGGACGTCAGGTATTTGCAGTTTTCGACCTGGAATGGTGGTATTGGGACCCTAAACCCTGAACCCTAAACCCTAAACTCTAAACCCTAAACCCTGAACCCTAAACCCTAAACCCTAAACCCCTAAGCCCTGGGTATTGGGCTTCTTCTTGGGCTCGAAGCCAACCCTTAGCCGTACAGGGTCCCTAAACCCTCAACCTAAACGCAAAGCCCTACCTGGACCCCCAAAAGTATGTTTAGGGTTTACGGTTTAAAAGTATGTGGGGATTGGTCTAAATTCCCTATAATACGGGGTCCTATATTTGGGTTCCCAATATAATACGGGGCCCTATATAAATTTCCCCCATTTTAGGAACAGTAATTTAGGGAAACTACCATGTAGAAGAATGGAAAAGAAAATGGAAGCTACTACAACATTTGGGGATTAGGGTTAAGGGTTTAGAACCCCAAAAGTATGTAACATAATGGCCTTTATGGCTCTTCTTATGGGTTCAGGGCGATTATTTTACATACCTTTGGGGTTTAGGAAGCCCTTCCGGGGGTCTCTCATCTCCAAGATGCTTTCAATCTACGCCTACTGCGCAAGCCATGGCTGAGACCTGCATGATCCCCTACACATTATGGGCTGACCTCCTCCCCCTGCCATGCAAACCCCGCATGTAGGTTCCCCATCCATGACGGTTGTCATTGAGCTAACTAAGCCTCAAAAGAGAAGCCTGGGGGGGGGGGAAGGGGGGTGGCGAGGGGCTAGTAGGGGAACCTAGAGAACTCCAAGTTTGGGTGAGGATCTCACTCAAGGGTACAATTATGAGTTAGGAGGAATGGCCTAAGCACACACGCTGGATGCCGAATTGAAGCATATGAGCACCCAGCATAACTAAGCGCCCATAGATGGCCCATGGTATGGGACGATGGACCCTCCGCAAATCGCCAGGGGATGCTAAGCCCTAAGCCCCAAACCCTAAACGCGGTTCAGGGTCTAAGGTTTCAAGGAATCTGAAATATCTAGGCCCTGAACCCTAAAGCCTAAACCTATAATCCCCTAAGCCCTATAAACCCTAACCCCTGGACCCGAAGCCTTAAACCCTAGGCCCTGAACCCCCTCCTTGTTGACAGCTGAGGCATAAGCCGTACCCTGCAACCTTTGCAGAATCTGGAGGCAGGGAGATGACTGAGTTGCTGTTCAGGAACTTAGGTTAAGTTACTCGAATAAGGAGACCCTATATACTCATGATATTTTTCATTTAAATTACATAAGGAAACCTTTTTCATTTACTATACACATAATATACATAAATAGAGTTACCGTAGTAAGGAGCCCCATTAGTGTGCCCATTATATGGGGAAGTTAGTTTAATTTCCTCACCAGTTACCCAGATGATTTCTTGTTGTGATGCTTTAGGCCCTAAACCCTGGACCCAGACCTGAAATCCTAAATCCTAAACCCTGAACCCTGAACCCTACACCCAAAACCCAAAACCCTAGCTTTAGGGCCGAAAGTTTCTTGGGTATGGGCCATTAGGGATGTGAAGGCTTTATAGGGTTAAGGATGTGGGATTTAGCGTCAGAGTGGATGGTTTAGGGTTTTGGAGTTAGGATTTGGGGCATGGAGTTTAGGAGTTAGGCTCTAGGGCTCAGGATTGAGCGTGTAGGGCTCAGAGTGTGGGATTCGGGGCTTAGAGCTTAGAGCTTCGGCTTCGAGGTTTGCAGAGCTCCAGATACCAGTTGATAGCCAAGCCGTAGAAAGACATGCACAAATTGGATTTGTTTGCTATCACCTTGTGCGCTGCTCGGGGCTCATGGGCGCCTGCCATGTGGCCACATATTGGATTAGGGTCTAGACTTTATGATTTTTCGTCACAGCGTATTTTTGGACTCTATATGTATGCATGCAAACATGTATGTATCTATACATATTTCTACGGACATTGAAACGAGGTTATGTGGGCCAGGACCAAGGATAGGATTGCTTTCAGAACTGCCACCTGGGTAGTATTTAGAGGATGATACTACAGTCCCGCGTATGTACTTATGACCTACAGCCCTAAACCTAAAACCTAAACCCTAAACCCTAGGGTAACCTACAACCCTAACCCCTCAGGTGCCTTACGGGATTGGTGTTCGGTCTTTCCGAGTGGCACCTTTCGTTGATTGGTTCTCTTGCTGCTACCTGGACCCCAAAAGTATGTAGAAGAATGGAAAAGAAAATGGAAGCTACTATAACATTTGGGGATTAGGGTTAAGGGTTTAGAACCCCAAAAGTATGTAACATAATGGCCTTTACGGCTATTATTATGGGTTTAGGGCTATTATTTTACATACTTTGGGGGTTCAGGTAGAGCCCTAGCGTAGAAGTTTTTTCGCAGCACCGTTACCTGATAACCCTTCTATAGCCACAGCAGAGTATATCCCCCATTTAGGGTTTATAGGGTTTAAGATATGCAGCAGGCCCCCACCTTAGACAATCATAAGAAGTATCCTTTCAACCCGCCGCGCTGCAATCGAACGTGAACTCCGCAACGCAGTTTGCGGACAGGAGGTCACAGGAATCACCACATGAGCTAGAGTCTAAACTCCTAAAAGGGGGTTATGTAGGGGGGTTACATAGGTAGTATTCTTGTTATAGGGGTTATCAAGGGGGATATTCGGAGTTTAGACGATGGCTCACATAACTTCAAATTCTTCAACCGGAACCCTAAACCCCGAGGGTTCTTGTTGGGATTTGGAAAGCTATAATTTGAATACACCCTTTAATTTGGTAGACCGATTTTTGGGGGGTCCTACGCAGAAACTTGAACACCAGCCCACTACCCTAAGGGTCCAAGTACCCAAGAATCATGTACTTACCCAAAACCTGTACTACAATTACTATTACCAAAACCCTAAGTACCCAATTCTTGGGTACATGGACCCGTAGGGCTAGACCCTAAACACTAACCAAACCCGAAAGGAACTACTCATTGGAAGGACCAGGAAACGATTCAGCTGGGACCCCAAGCTGGGCTCCAAATCAAAAACATAGAACCCTTTTGCGGGAGGGTTTAGGGTTTAGGGTTTAGGGTCATTTGCCTGTGCAACGTCCAGCCCAGAATCTCTCGGGCCTAAGCCTTAACCCCTAAACCTTAAACCCAAAACCCTGAAATCCTAAACTCAACCCTAAACCCTGAACCCTAAACCCTAAACCCCAAACCCCAAAATCCTAAACCCTCAACCTTCATCCCTGAACTCCCAAACCCCGATCCCCTAAAACTTATCCTTACCTGGGCCCCAAAAGTATGTAAAATAATTGCCATTTTAGGGTTTAGGGTTTAGGGCTTTAGGGTTTAGTTTTTTACATATTATTGGGGTTTATTTCAAGACTTCAGGTTTAGGGTTCAGGGTTTCAGGGTTTAGGGTTTTGCGGTTTAGGGTTTTAGGTTTAGGGTTTCAGGTTCAGGGCCTAGGGAACCCCAAACCCCTGGCAAATGAGCAGGTCGTGCGAACCTCCGAGAACGACCCCCAGGTGGGGAGCTTAGGGGTTTTGTAGGGTTTAGGGTTCAGGGTTTAGCATTAAGGTCTAGGGTTTACCACAAATTCTATCGTATGTTATGGTAGGCGACGAAAATCATGCGGAAAAGAACATGGATCGGATCTCGTAAAGTATTTAGGGCTTTGGGGTTGAGAGGGTTTAGGGTTGCAGGGTTCACGGTTTAAGAGTTTAGGGTTAAGGGTTTAAGGGTGGAGATTTCCAAAGATCACATAATCATGGTAATGATCCCCCTAATCGGGTTTATGTAGGGTATATGACGAGAGGTTTCCCAACCAGCGTGTTTTGAGGCGGGCTGAATCACTTGCACCGAATACCAAGAAAAGAAGCCTTAGGGCCAAATCACCCGCCCCAAATATCGAGAATAGAAACACTACAGGGCTGAATCACCTGCCCCTAATGTTGAGAAAAGAACCTCTCCCACATGATAGATATGTACTATTGGAAGGGGAATATTTAAGATTCCGGGGTCTTGGGTGTTAGAACATACTTGGGGGGGGGGGGGGGGGGGNNGTTCAGAAGAGCTTCATAGGGGTGTACAAAGACAAGCGCATACAAAGGGAGATGCAGGATTTTGTGCTAGCACTCTACCCCAAAAGAATCATGCTAATATGTCCCCTTTTCGAAGTACTACTCTTTGCAGGGCCCGTTTTGCGATTCCATGTTAAGTTGGGAGAGATAGATAGCCACAACATAATACAGGATGCTAAAAGATTGGGTTGGGGTCCTCATGAAGGATTCTTATAGGACCTACAGGGGCGAGGTCTAAGTATCCAAAGGGATACACTTGGGCCCCATATCGTATACAGGAGACCTTTTGGGTAGGCCCAAAGAAGCTATTTTACAGGTATCTTGAGAATGACACCGAAACTTGGAAAACAAACAGTGATACTGTATTACAACCATCTTAAAATACATGGGCCACAAACTTTTATGTAGGTGTCCGCAAAGTACTTGCATATTTAGCTTACCTAGTCCTTCTTATGGGGATTCGAAAATGGTACCCCTAATTTTGG
>CAJNIZ010046708.1:0-19739 GCA_905231905.1 Symbiodinium pilosum
AACCGCACCGCACCCAAAGTTAAATATTCCCTACATACTAGAGTATAGCACGTGGGAGAGTTATCTATAGGGGGACGGGGGGCAAGGTTTTTCACGTTAGGCGGAGGGGATTGATTATAACAGTGCCAGAACGCATGCCCAGTTTCTCGAACCGCTTCTGTCGGGGCTTAGGGTTTAGGCTAATGACCACCGCGTGGGTCCCATGTGATCTCAATGCAGCCAAGCTAGCCACCACCGTATGGCTGAATTTTGTCCAACAAATTGCCTACTTTGTAAGTAGATTCCCTAGCCCCTCCCTCTACCCTCTATATACCCTAAATAGGGACCATATACCAATATTTAAATTGAACAAGGAGGGTCTTGGTCCAGGCTCAATTTGAATTTAAGCGTTGGAAGCCGTCCTAAATCTCAGATACTAAACCCTAAACCCTAAACCTGTGACCTTTGCCAGATGTAAGCTTCTTTTGCTGCACGGGAAGGCATGGGGCCTCTAACAGGCGGGTGGATAATGACTCTGGATAAACCACAATGTGGAAGCCTACCTAGATTATATATGATTATATAGGGGCTATGTTATAGTGGGAAAATGGAAACGACTATAGGGTTTAGAGGACTATGGTCCCAGAAGCTTGTATAATTAATTGTGGAATAGGGTACCTCAAATAGACATTAAAATTATACTGTTAGTTTTTCAGCCCCTACATCATACCAAACAGCGCCAAATTCATCGAAATGCTCGCGATCTAGTTGGATGCTTTCTGGTACTGTCCAACAAGGAGCCCAAATCGAAAGCTTTAAAGATCATAGCGAAGGTTACGCTATACCCTAACCCACGGGGTCCAAGTACCCAATAATAAGGTACTTGGGTTTGGGTAATAGCGATTAGGATACAGGTTTTGGGGAAGTAGACAAGTATCGAGAACTTGGACCCTGGTAACATCTGAGCCTCCCTCGTAAACTTCGAACTGCAAGCCCCAAACTGAGGTGACAGATCGGGCGGATCTCGATCGCCGGGGCCCTCGGCACTGTTGCTGGCTTGCGGGTCAGGTTGCCCCTGTAGTAGTGTCTTCATGATATTGACTGCTCCCTATCGTGATTTCGGATAATTCCCTTATCCCCCATCCCCACTCCCTCTTTCCCCCCTCAACCCAACAGTCTGATGAACAACAGATCAACCTGAACTTTCAGAATAAATATAGCAATGGCCCTTAACCCCAGGATAAGGGTTATATAGGCTATTGTTATGGGCATTTGGGAGGTCCAGGCATGTATAGACTCCGGGAACCACAAGCCGAATCATTCTCTCCCAAACCCTTAAACCTACAAGGCAAACATTACAAGTCCGTGTCTTACCTAGCCCCCAAACCCTAAAGCCCTAAAGCCTTAAACCCTATGGGCCCTAACACCCTAAAGCCCCAAAACCCTAAACCCTATAGGCCCTAAAACCCTAAAGCCTTAAAACCTGAAACCCTCAACCCTATGGAACCATAAAAGCCCTAAACGCTGCTCTGAAGAAGTCAGGTCCAGCTCGCCAGCGACAGCCTCGGCATTGAGATAGCGGTGAGTTAGGATTCCTTTTAAACGGGATATCATTTAGGATTTTAGGGTTAAGAGTTTTAGGGGTTAGGGTCTAGGGGGTTATCGGAATTGCATGATAAGGACATCAGGGTGCACAGAGAGAGTGTCGTTGTAAAGTTTGTCGAACATGTTGATGACTGTATATACGGCATAGGGTAATGAAGGAGCCTAAGCAACTACAGTAGGGCTTTAGGGTACGTGGTTTGACTGTTATAGCAAGGTTTTGTAGGAAGAGAATCTTGGTCAGTCTTTCGTCTCCGAAACTAAGAGATTCAGAGTGTGGCCTTCAGGCTACAGGGGAAAATGGGCCTGCATCAGAATCGGGGTCGCGTAAGGTACGGGCCCTCATATTTTGGGACGTTCTGCAAGCCCTAAACCCCTAAACTGCTTGGAAAATTGCATATACCTGGATTTTGGGGCAAGGTTTTGGGGGCTTGGCTCAGGAGGGTTGAATTTAGCGTCGCGTCCTGTTGATGATGCTATACTTAGAGGCTTAGGGGACGTTAGGAAGTGGTTATGAAGGGCAGGGATAGTACACAAATCTACCCCAATTAGGGGAACCAACTTACTAATGAGGTCCACTGAGCCTATAGAGAGAATTAGAAAAAGCTCCCTAAAACTCAAACTTAAATCCTGAACCCTAAGCCACCCTATGCCCCAACTCCTATGCCCTCAGCCCTTGACATTACATATTAGCTCCCAAACCTATATATCCAGCTTAGGGCCTGTGACCCCTTTAATACTAGTAGCAGCAGTCATAGTAGTAGTGGTAATTAAAGCTCCCAAACCGCATAGCATCTTGTCCCAGCCCCGCAGTCGAGAGCTACCACTCCCGCGCTCATTTTTGTCAGAAGCCTAGATACCCCAGTAGTACCCTTCTTCCCTTCTGGGGTCTCCTTGTTACAGCTGAACATTAGGAAAATGGGGACCTTAATTACTAAGGTGTTACTGGGGGCTTACAGTTGAAAAGTTTTTAAGGTAGGAGGCGGGAGTGGCGTAATATAGAAGCCTGCAAATACCGATGCTGTGGTCCCAGATTCTTTGTATGATTATACCACAACCAGACCTCAAAATTTCAACGAGTATAGTAGCGAGGTCCAGTAGTTGTCCTGAACCTTTTTTTTTTTGGCAAGTGTATATTTCGGGGCCTGAGGCTCTAAGCGGAAAATGGAAGCCCAATCCCGTGCATTCTGTTCTTGTTGTGGTGACCACCCTTTTGGCGACAGCCTGTGCTACTTGAGACATCTAAGCAGGAGGGAAATGTGTTTAACGCCTGTCTCCTGCAGTCCCGGTCCGGACGTCACGGGCGCGACGGGCGTGACATGCGCGATCGCGAGAGTTGTGGCCTCTGTGCATGTTTCCAGCCAGGGTTGGGGACCTTTCTCTTAGGCTTCCAGGTTTGTTTTAGTGCTTTACTCTGCAGCAAGTTAGGTGAGGTTAATGTGGCAACAAGTGCGTGACATTGAGTAACAGGCTGCCAGAACACATTAAACAAGATCTCTTCACAAAAACAAGTGCAACCTGAAGTGCGGGCTACTGAAAAAAAGGATAGCTTCATCTTACTTAAGGGATACTTGCAGCCTGGCTTACTCAAAGACTGTAAGTTTGTGCCCTTAATGCTGGCAACCCCAGGCTTTGGGTCCCAAATACCCTTATTAAGGGCCATATTCCATGGTTTAGGGACCCAAACCCAAGCGTACAAACCCTAAGAGTGCAAAGGAAAACTCCCTGACTTGCAGCCTAGCGGCCTGGCCTTGAAAGAGTTCTTGGGCTTTACCTTCACAAGCCAGTTAATCTACTGAGCGCAAGGCCGTTGTTCCTACGAAGTGAACAAGCTTTGGCGAGATCCGGGGAGCTGTGTAGCTTTGGCATGTATGGAGCCTGAACAGTTCCTTGCAGCATTCACTCATGTTGTGGTCCTCCAGCTCACCCAAACTCGTACTTAGATCGTGCGCGTTTTAGGATCAATTTCATGCGTTCTTTGTGGTGCAAGCTTTCCCCAACCAGTTCCCTCACTGCAACGTTTTTTCATCTTGTGCGCAAAGCATGGATTGGCGTTAAGGTTTCTTTGGCAGCTGTGAACTTCTTCGTTTGAAAGGGGTTGACCTGAACAACTAAGAGCCTTTGGCAACCTCAACACCTGAAAGAAAAAGCCTACGATCATTTGACTGTTTTGTGGGCCGGGGTCACCAAACTGGAGCTTTCAAAATATGGGGTACTCTGAAGGACCCTGTTGGAGATTGAAAATAAGTATGACAGTCGTCTAATTTGATCTTGGCCGATGGCTAAATTCGGGGGGACAACTCTAAACCCTTAATCCTAAACCCTAAAGCTTAGATCCTAAAGCCTAGAGCCTAAACCGCAGATCCTCCTGCCTTAGGGGTGATGGATTCATTTAGTGCCAGGGCCTAAGGGAAGATATTATACAGGGAGTATACTCTCTCATTCCCTGGTAACCACCAGGAAGAATGGCTGAAGAAATGTTCAAAATGGCAACCCTTCGGATTTGGGGGAAGGAACTGTAAGGCGAGGGCGAGCCATGGGGGGTTTACCAAAATTAGGGGTACCCTTTTTAGGGGTCCCTATAATAAGGACTATAGTATTTTGGGGTCTATATTGGGGTTCCCTTATTTTGGGAAACTCCCACATCCTTCAAGGCATTCCAATGACTAGGCATCGGCCTCATCGAACATAGAGGTCTCTCGACTCTCAACTGCCTATGCTTGTTATAGCAACAGCCTTACGCTGGCAGTGTTGTTTTTGAGCCTCTTGCAAGGAGTAGTTGAAGGAATACTTGGGACAACAAGGGCGGAGGACAGGAAATTGGAAGGCCGTAGACGCCTCCACACGACTTCTTTATGACAGTACTCCATGTTATACTGTGATATATTGTATACCATCATGTACCATATTATACCATAATAAATTATGTTCTACCATAACATAGTATATTATACTATAGTATACTATCTTATACTATAATACATTATACTAATATTCTACCACTCTAGCCATCCAGATTTAGCTGTTTCATGTCGCAAGGTCGACGAGCCTTGAAGCAATATGTCTCAGCACCGCCGCCAAAGTAGTATCCAAATCCTCCACAGCTGTCTCTCCACGAATTGCCCTCAACTCTCTGAATCCTCACGCATGTCCTATGGCGCAGCAAATTGTTGAGACAAGTTCAGTCTGTTTGAGTCACCTCCAAACTGCGCCTGAAGCTGGAACCCAACTCCGCAGCCAAGAGCCCTTCACCTCAACCCTGAACTCAGGGGAAGCTGCCGCAGCCACAGATGCTATGAATTTGCGAATAGGGGTGGCTCTCCTGTAATTTGGTATTGGCATGTATTCAGTGAAGGGTCTGCGCTGTTTGGCATGGGCTTCTTTGACCAGCTGTTTCAGACAAAAGTTTGTCTGTTGCCTGAAGGCCCGAGTCTTCGTGGAGGTCAAATTGATTCTTTCCTGGAAGATTCATTCCTTCAAGCCTATATGTAATGTTGCATTCTCTGTACACTTAGGGCCCCCTCACCCCGACAATAGGCGTCCGAAAAAATAGAAATTAGACCTCCTCAACAAGGCTCCCACGGTACTGAGGGCCCCGGGAGACTTTGTTTTTAGGGACCCAGAAACAAAACACACTATTCAGGGTCTTCCCAACAATGAAGAAGCGGCTGAAACATATTCTTCAACTCGCCTCGTTCTTGTATGCGGGCAGATGTCAGAAGGGTCGGCCTTATACCGATACCCTTATACCAGCATCGCAGGATCGGCTGTTTTAGGCTGATAGTACTAATTAGTAAGGTGGCTGCCTGCAAGATGCATTCTTGCAGCCGGGACCTGCTGCCAGCCCCTCAAATAATAGGACAAAGCATTAGCGGGAGCAGTGCCGTCGCCACTAACGACCCCTAATTAATAAGCCCCCTCCTTTTAATGGGGGGTTATAAAAGGAAAAGGGACCCTAATATTAAGGCCCTTAAAGGGAGGGGGTTTATAATTCATGGGTGTACATCTACGACCTTCAAAACAAACCTTTTTGCCTGGAGCCTTCTGGCCTGATCCTGCTCAAGGTGCCACATTCCGGTGAAGTCATCCTAAGCCCAATTGAAGCAGGAAATGGCCTGAATGTGAGCTAGAGGTTAAGCTCCTTTAAGCGGGTTATATAGGGGATGATATAGGTGGCTACTATAAGGGGGTATTAAGGGGGAGACTAAGGGTTTAGACTATGGCTCATGTACTGTATAATGTAAGGGCTCGAAGAATAGATTACCAAATTACCAATATTATGGTCCTGCTGCAAGATTCCTTGGGATATATCTTTGTGATAACAGGCGCCTCAAACAGACCTCAACATAACATTCGTGGTTACTAAGGACCCTAAACCTGAAAAGTGCGCAGCATAGCCCAAGGACGCCTGAGCGCACCCTAAACCCTAAAAACACTAAACACTGTAAAACCCTAAACATCCTAAACACTTCAAAGCCCCAAAAAACCTAGACACCTTAAAACCCTAAACACCTCAAAACCCTGAAAACCTTAAACACCCTAAACAGCTTAACATCCTAAAACCCTAAACACCTTAAACCCTAAAAAACCCAGACACCTTAAAACCGTAAAAACCCTCAACACTTCAAAACCTTCAAAACCTTATAAACACCTTAAACACCTTAAAACCCTAAAAGCCCCTCAAAAACCTTAAAGCCGGCGCTGGCAAGGCCCGGCTGCAACGAATGAGCTCCTGGGAACAAGCGCAAGCATGCCCTCCTGCCAGACTTTGTCTGCGCCCCTACTAGTGGGTTTGGGGTTTGTCTGCGTTTGAAGGGGGGCTTAGTAAGTGGGTCAATAGTGAGTATAACTAGAGTTCGGGTTTAGGGTTTAGGGGCCCCTATCTATACTGGGTTGCTGCTAGGGAATTTAGATTAGGTTACCATAGTACCCCCTACAATCGAGAATCAAATGGAAAAGACAATGGAGCATGACATGGAAACTGGGTTTATAGGGGTATGCAATAAGGTTCCTGCTTTGTGTGCGTTTCCTGGGTTCCCCTAGTGCCCCCCCCTTACTGGGTTGCTGTTTAGTGGGAGAACCATATTAATTACAGCACATACCCATTATGGTAACTGAATTTAGGTTAGCTACTACTGGGTTTCTGTTAAGGAACTTAAATTAAGTTACCGGAAAGGATATATAAATAGTCAAGCAAAGGGACCCGAGGTCCTCCGCTGATTACGGGTATTCTATAGCTTCTTTGGGCCAATCAGGGCGTACGTATATGAGCTATAGTCTAATCTCCTCAAAGGAGATGACATGGGGGATTATATAGGGGCCGACTATAGGGTTTTTGAGGGGGACACTCGGAGTTTTGACTAATTATGGCTCAGATGTGGATCGTGGGGGGGCAGTAAAGGGTCAAGCTTGTTAGGATGCAGGGTTCGTTCTCAGCTTAGAAGTTAGAAAGAGGAGCACACACCTCAAATGTATTCTTCTTGAGTAATTGGGGTTCCCTAAGCCCTAAAAACCCTAAACCATTCCTGTTACTGGTACAGGGCTGTAGAGAGGCTAGGCCAGACAGTGTGCTTTAGGGAGGAGAGACAAGGGCCCTGTGGAATCTGTCGTCTTTCGTGTTTTGCGGCTGAGGACGTTCATGAGGGCGATGAGCTTCTGTTTGAGTTTGAGGGCGTGTCGCTTTAAAGGGCCCTTCTTCAACTCTTTACCCATGGGACTGCCCCGGAATGTCTGAGTTAGCTTGGGTGTACTACTCCGAATCATTTGGCTTCCTGGTGTTGCGTCTGCTTGTGAAGTTGCTTGCCGTCAGCATCCCAATGGTCCAAAATACAGTAGGCAGTATTCATTATAGACTAGGGGCCAAAAATATACGTCTTTTTGTAGAAATAGATGCCAGGGTTGCGCAGAAGGCCCGGCCACATTTCTGTCTTCATGTTCCAAACAATGCGATAGGAGGCAAGTTTGTTGTGAGGTGGGTATTTCACGGTAGACCCGAAACCGCGCAATCTTACGGGGACCCCAAAGGGGGACACCCACTTTCAGGAAGCCCCAGACCCCAAACCCTATGTATCCCCATACTACATAACCTAAGTAAAGGCCCCATATCCCCTCTTTGTGGAACCCCACATATGGCTCTTATTGTTTGTGGCCACAGTCTTGTGAAACCAATGCAGCTTTGACTGGTTGGTTTGAAGAGGAGGCATTAATTACTAAGATTGCGATTTCCTTTGGGTATGAGGACAAGGAGAAGAAAGCGCTGAGGTGGGACCTAGGCAAGTGAAATCCCGGCTCCAGTCTTCATAGGCTTCCTTTAGCACCCTTATGTTTCAATTCCCTCATAGATCTGCCCATCTGCAAATGTTCCAACCGCAAACCCTCACCCTAGTCACTCCATGGATGTCAACCCCCCGAAATGGCCAGGGTCACGAGCAGCGATGCAAGCTGAAGAAGCATTACAGGCTCTCGTGGTCCTACTGGGAGGGTTTGGTGGAACACAGCAGTAATCAGGGATAGGGGAGTTACCCGTGTTTTCAGATTCATCTAGAAACCCCTACATGTGAAATCCGTCACTTTGAGCCAGGCCCAAATAAGTACAACGTCTGCATGAGCCACGTCTAGGTCTCCCCGATCCTTCAAGTCTTCACAGCACGCCCACGACTTAGTAGATGGAGGTTAGAGGGGTGCGGAAGGCCGCTGAAAGGAGTTCTTGAGCCTGCTATGCCCAAAGTCTGCAAACTTCCCACCTCCATACTCACGCTGGGTCATAGGGGTCTTGCAATTAATGGCTTACTGCCGTGGCGACTACACGCCAAGGCTGTTACGGCGATCAATAAACTACGGTGCTATATGTTGTCTTTTGCCTTCCCCATTCAGGGCATCGTAGCCGTCATTCCCGCAAATTCGGCATCTTAACCAGCCAAAATCCCGGAAATACTATGCCCCCAAACACCCCCAACCTCTATGAACCGCTAAGAAACCTAAAGCTTCAACCCTAAACCCTAAACCCCTAAACCCTAAGGTCTAAAACACCAAAACCCGAGACCCTAAACCCTACACCCTAAAACCCCACACCCTAAGACCCTAAAGCCCAAATACTTCCAGGAAGTCTTGGATCAAAGTCGCCTTGCACATCTCCTCTCTGAGTCCTGACCTCTCCTTTGGGGGGATGGAGGGAGGGAGAAGGGTTTCAGGGTTTAGGGTTTAGGGTTTCAGAGTTTAAGGGTTTAGGGGCTTGAGAGTTTTTACGGGTTTTGGGGGTTTAGGGCTTTGCAGGGTTTAGGGTCTAGGGATAATGGGCCTGCAGCTTGTAACGGGGGTTTCTGTAAAACAGGGGCGCCAATACTGGACACTGCTAGAATACTCTAGTTCGTATTCTGGTCAAAGACAAAAAAAAGAGTGAGGGGAAAAGCATTGGCTCGGGATGTTGGATTTGGTGTAGCATCCAGTGCACAAGAGCATGCAGGAGCATCACGACCATCATTCCTAAATTCTGGAGGAGTCTTTAGCTTGTAACCTTCGGGTTTTGTTAAGATCAACAATGGAAGCCTAGGCTTTAGTGGCAGGCATTCCTAATCCCAGGGGCATGTGGAATTTCTTCTGAATTGATTGCCTTGTGAAGTCCTTTAGGAGGACCCCCCCACCCTGTAATAGTGGTATAATCGGAATATAATAGGACCCTAAAATAATCCGTATTATCCCTTATAGTCACTATTACAGGGCGGGGGGTCCTCCTAAGAAATCCTTAAGAGGGACGGTCCTGCTCCACTAGCCAAGAGTTCCCCAAGCTTCGCCTTGTCGCAAAGGCAACGAAACAGCCTGCGCCTTTTGTAGTGTAATATTAAGGTTATATGGGGGATATATTGGGATAATGAAAAATAAGATGGAAACTACTATATTATATAGGGTTATAGTTATAGTTGTAAATGCACCCAAACTGGCATTCAGGGCTGTAATGGATGTTTGAGCTTCAGGGAAGGGATCAAGAAAACACTATATCTCAAAGCTTTGATATAGAGTTTAGGGAGGGGCTTAGGGCTTGCTGTTTATCGGCGAGCCACTTCATGCCCAATACAAACACGTTTGCAACTTTGGGGCTTCAGGCTTCGAGAGCGAGCAACATGCTAAGGTACTGACTTGTGCAGGTGACATGTAATGCAAGATATGTGGGGTGGCTTGGGTGCAGCAAATCAGAATGGCATGGGGAATGGTCCATGATTTGTGCCTTCTCGAGATGATTGGCTGCTCTTCTGGCGAAATTTGGTTCAGGACCTAGCCTGTCGTGATGCAGAAATTGCGCCATTTCATACATTATGAATAATTACATGGACCAATGTCCGGGAAGCCTAGTTTCTTGCATTTGTGGAAAAGCCAAGGCATCCAAATGTGCATCTTAGTCACTAAGACTTAGTGGTATCCCTGTATTTCCTTGTCTGTGCGAGGATAGAAGCCTTGACTATTCTACAGGGGGTTCAGGGTTGGGGGGTTTAGGCTGCGACAGGCATGGAGCTCAGTCCTGGGTTAAAAAAAGGTTTAGGGTATGTCAATGGGACATGAATTTCAAGCCTGTGGTGTCGAAAACGCTTCTGCATTGGCTCAAGCTTTTCCTTTTCCTCACCTCTTTTGGCTCACAGCGCTTTTCAGCACCTTGGGCAGCACCAGCACGGGTCAAGTTTGGAGACTTGGGACTTTGAGGACTGGAGCTTCATGGGCCAAGGGTTCTGGATTTGGGATTTAGGGCTTTTCAAAGCCTGGGTTCGACTTCCATTCTCATGTTCAGCTGAACATGGGGCATGGATCTTACTAGCAGTCCCAGTAGCTGACACTATACTTATGTAGCTAGCCGGTCTAATAGAGAAATCCCTCGAAGGACAGAAAGTGAACTACGCTAGCACAGGGATTCTTGTGATGGAGTATACAAGGACTCTTCCCCCCTTCCGAACTAAGCATGAGTCAGGTGTTGAGCATCATGTACCCTGACCGTACCTGCACGGATTTGCCAGGCTGCTTCTTATCGTTGGTGTTCACGGCGTCTTCTTTTCAAATTGATTCTCCATTATAATCTTCCTTGCAATCCCTAAACCCCAAACCTTGGGTGTTGCTCTGCTCTGTAACAGTTGAGGAATATTTCTAACTTACTAACATCCAGCCCCCTATAGGGTGGGGGCAGTGCCCGACCCAAAACCTTGAACTGTAGGCTCTCATGGCTCTTCGCTTGATTTACTCGGCCCTGGTGGCGTCAGCACTTGCAGGCCCAAACAGCTTGCAAGCAGGTGGGTTCTCGAGAAGAGTTCGTAGGGGGGATACACACATAGAATAGAGATAGAGAGAGAGCACGCGAGGGCGAGGGGGAGGGCAGGGGGAGGGGGAGGGAGAGAGAGGGAGAGAAGGAGGGAAGGGGCGCTGGAAACCTCGGGTATATGATTGGAGTCTAGGGGCACACTTTCTGGTAGAGCCTGCAATAGTCCAGATGCAATAGGGGATTTCAAATTAAGGTTGTTTGTGGGGGTCCACATGATAGGGCTTGTAGTATTTGGGGGTGCATAGAGGGGACATCTTTGCCGATGAAGGGGGGGAATAGAATCTCAGTTTACGAGGCCCGCGCGTGTTGCGCGGACGGGGCTTGGTGTTTAGGGATTGGAAGGTCTGGGGTGATTTTGTGCTGTAAGTAAGGGTTGGGCATTGGATGCCACGGGCAGCGTGCCAGATTCCTGCAGCATGCTGCAGAATGCATGTTTTTCTGAAATCGCACACATGAGCAGGTTTATAGTCAAGTATCTGCTTAAGGGGCTTCTGGGGTGAACTACGAGGAACTTCAGCGATTTCTGAAGGCTTACAATAGGCTCATTATGGGGCTATTCGTGGAGATACGAGATTGGCCAACTTGAGCTAGTTGGTGGGATGGGACACATGAGCTATAGTCTAAACTCCTAATATCCCCCTTAATAACCCTTATAGTAGTCCCCTATATACCCCCCTATGTAGCCCTCTTTAAGGAGCCTTAATAATCCTTATAGTAGTCCCCTATGTAACCCCCTTTAAGGAGTTTAGATTATGGCTCGCATGGCCCACCAGCTCCAAGGAGATCAAGATAATATAGTTCCTATGTACCCTTAGGGTTTAGGGTTTAGAGGTTTAGGGTTCAATTAGTAGGGTTTAGGGTTTAGGGTTCGGAAGAGTAAGAGAGCTGCTATTCAGCCTCTTCGAATGTGAAGAGTTTAGGCTTAGCGAATGGAATTGCAAGGTGGAGGGCTTTTTGCTTATGATGCCTGGCTCTAGGGCCTTTGGGTAAGGATGCCTGAGAAGGCCTCCTGGTTATAAGTTTAAGCAACTGGCTTTGTTCATCTAGGCTGTTTTCAGAAGCCCAGAAAATTAATGTTAGGAAACAAACAACTGACAATAGCCAGGTTCCTTGTATGGCGCTGTAAGGGGTACCCCCAAAGATCTTAAAATCGTAGCTGTACTTCTGCAGTCTTTTACAGTACCTGAAGCTCCGCGGCATGTGTAACCTCATCCGGGGCAACCGAGAGCTTGTAAGTGTGTTAGAACCGCAATTCCTTAACGGGGTGTAAACGCCCTAGCAGTCCAAACCCTCGACCCTCCAACGCTCACCTCATACACTACTGACACTTCTATACTACAGTATCACAGTTCCCGAGGTTCAAGGTGCTGAGGGTCATGCAGGATTCTTAATGCCAACCGTATCCCTCTGCATGGTATCTGCAAGCCTGTCATTCACTCAAACAATCCCATAGATGATTATATAGGGGATATGTCGGCACATTACTTCAATGATGAATCAAATGCAGAAGCAAACGGCATATGAAACATCACGCTGGGTTATGCAGTGCTTCATGGGGATCAGGGAATTGCAGGATCTATTTGCTTCTCCCTGCACATCCCCTTGATCATCCTACCCAACGCGAAACCCTAAACCGTAAACCCCTAAACCCCTTAAATCTCAACCCTGAAACCCTAATACCCTAAACCCTAAACCCTGGACCCCGTTGCTAGCGAGGCCTCCTGGAGCAGGATGATGAATGTTTGGCAGGGGAGGGATGCGCAATGACACCTGGATTAGGGTTTAGGGATTGGGTTTAGTATTCGGGGTCTAGGATTTCGGCATTAGGGTTCAGGATTCAGAGTCGAGAATTTAGGGTTTAGGGTCTAGGATTTAGGGTATAGGACTCAGGGTCTAGGATTTTTGGTCTAGGATCCAGGGTCTAGGGTTGAAGGTTTTGGGTTTTGGGTGTAGGATTTGGGGCTTACAGTTCAGATTTAGGGTCTATGGTTTTGCAGTTTGGGGTTGAGGCTTCAATGCTTATCGGGCTTGGGGTCTTTGTTATGAGGGCGCTGAACCGGGATTGGTGCATAGTCCGGAGCAGTTCAAAACTGCACGACACTGCTGGATTGTTCAGGGCACTTTTTAGAAAGGCTTTGCTAGTTCCTAGACCCTCCTTCTACCCTCTATATACCCTAAATAGGGACCATATACCCATATTTAAAGGGTACAAGGAGGGCCCTGGTTGTGGGTTTAGAAAAGCTCGAAGACGGTCCCCTCAGCCATCCATTGTGGTGGAAGTCTTGATTGCCCATGCTTGAGGCAAGTTATGTTGTGGTAACATATTCCTTGTAGAAACATGCTGAAGGTACTGCAAGTAGGCCTCATAATCTTGGCCATTTTTTGCGAGAAGTCAATACATGGGGCCTTTTTCTGCACGAGAATTATGAGCCGTTTAAGCACAGCAAACACTCTGAGGTGCAAACAAATCAGACCCAACCTGTCATGTTTTGTGCTCCAAGCGGCTGCAAGAGCTATGATCATGGGTTCCCCTACTACCCCCCTCCATACTAGCCTTGCTAGCTTATCCCCTTGACTCAGGTTGCTTGAGGATAATTAGGCTTTATTAAGACTAGTTAAGGGGAGCCTAGGAGGGGTGTAGTATAGAGGGGGGTAGTAGGGGAACCATGATAATATGAGAACCAGCGAAGTTCCACATTAGTCCGCACCCAGCATGTTAAAAGCATCTGTAGTCAAACCCTTAAATGCATCACCTGGAATTGCTATTGTTTTCTCCCTTTGTGTGCCTAAAGCAACCAAGCCCTTGAGGCCCCGCCAGACAGCTTTAATCTTGGATACCGCCGCCACCCCATACCAAGTGAAAGAAGGGAGAATCAAACAGAAAAAAATGGAAAGCGACGTACACAAAAAGGACTAATGTTTTAAGAGATGTAGATCCTGGCTATTGCCCAAAGCAGAAACTTTCTCCCGATGCTGCAGTTGCAAGAACATGTTACCCACAATGGGGTCTTCTTTATGACTGTAAGCAGGCGAAGTCAAAATCTAATCGAAGGCCATCATTGCGCAGCAGCCCAGCTCAGCCCACTTAGGAATGCTTTGCAGACCCGTGCACTGCAAGAAAGTGCTGAGGAGGTTTGCAAAGTTCAGTACTCAAGTGCTAGGTGCCCTCTAGACCCTAAACCCTAAACCCCTGGGTTCCCTTGTTATCCCCCTCAACCCTAAACCCTACTAAACCCTAAACCTCTTTTTTTTTGGATGGGGTTTGTCCTATCGGGTGGCATAGGAATCCAGTCTTGAGCTGGCATGTTAGATTTCCAGCCTGAGGGCTGCGGGCTAGGTACTTCCGAGGTTTCCTGAGGGTAACCCTTTGACTAAAAACCCGGACAGTGAAATGCAGCTTACTTAAAGGAATATACCCAAACAACACCAGGATCCCTATCCTAATCCCAAAGCGGAAAGCTGCTTATCAACCACTATAGCACCCTATAGTATGTAGATCCTGTAATCCTTGATTCATGGGCTATTGGGTGGGTATGCTTCCATAAACCCTAAATCCAAAACCCTAAACCCTGAGCAAGTATGTGTGAAACACATCCATTCCATGGCGGCCCGGCCTCACGTTTCCCATCCACCCTAGGTCCTGAGGTAGAGTAAAACCTTATATGGAGTGTAGGTTGTGTAATAGAGACCTATAGGGTCACATAGAGATATGTTGTAGGGTTTAGGGCTCAGGTCGAATAGTGGAGAATCAGATGAACAAATGGAAGTCAAATGGCAGTAAGAGGAGTTTGGGCTATCCAAGCCCTACACATAAGGACCCTACGACGATCATATGGCTTGTTTAGGATCCTTGTTATATGGGATCTTGTTTCAGATGAACTGGTCGAGATAGGTAGATGTTTCGATAACCAGCATCCCTTACCGCCGTGTCAGACCCCCAATTGAAGGTAGGTCTCGCTATGCAGAGCCTTCACAAAAGGACTTATTTGGCGCCCTTCACTTGCATGTAGATCCAAACTGCCACGCAGTCTCAGTCGGTAATTACTTGTCGGGCACGCATACTCCAAAGGCACACGTCGCGCGAGCGTGAGCTCTGCAGGGGATCTTTAGATTATCTTTTGGGCGTTCCTATATACAAAGGATCTTGACTTTGTTTCAAAGCTGTATTCTCTGTGGACCTGCAGTATGTTGTACATACCCTGAAGGTGTAGCTCACGACTGTGACTGTCCCGTTTTGCGCTTCCAAGTTTTCACATGAAGCTTCTCGCACGTGCTCGTGCCAATCTAAGCCAAACCCAGTTGTGTCTTACCGAGCGGGTGTCCACTGTTATGGCTTCAGGTTCTGTTCTTTCAACGTAGCTGGACCTCATACTGTACACAAAGGCTCCAGAGACCTAATTGTGTATATAATTCGGACGCCAGAAGGACCTTCACAGGATCCCCTTTAGGCCAGAGGGTTAGGTTTCAGGATTTAGGTTTCAGGCAGACAGGAAATGTAAAAACAAGGGACAGGAAAGCTTAACACTTGTGATTTCATTTTGTGTCTTGCATGTTCGGAGAACAGTATGACACTTCCAGGCGGAGCCATCAGAAGCCTCTTGCAAAAGGTTTTAGGAAGCAAGGATTTAGGGTTCTAGGGTATGAATACTTGCCACGTGATACCTGGACCACAGGGTCTTGGGCCTTCTGTGGGGTGTTTAACGTGCGGCGCTTAGGTTGAACCCCTTTAGTTTTTGGACAGCTTCAAAGGACTACAGTATAGGGTTTAGGGTTTAGCGGACTACAGTACCTTCTATATTACATGTGGGCTGTAACGCGACATTCATCTTGGGTTCGACTACTGACTGGGTCCCAAACAAAATCCTTCAGACAAAAGATGTTGGAGCTTTTTTGTCCCAAGCTCGCAGGAGAACGACTGGGCGGTAGACCTCAGTTTTGACTTCGAGGACGCGCAGCGATGTCCTGTGGCTATCCCCATTGCTATAGCAAAAAACCAAACCTCAGTGCGAATGGCGTCCTGAGGCACCGTGTCGACACAGTTAGTGACTACTTGCCTGTTCCTACCTCGCTTTGACCTGCTTTGTGGGCTCAAGTTTTGGCAGCGCGTGTTAAGTCCGACAGCGCGCCGCCTTGGACTTGCTAGGTTCCAAGCCTACTGCGTAGATGCTTGTTCGGAAAACCATTCAAACCCCCTTGGCCGTCGTGTTTGTAGGACACTTGCAGGTGTTGCTGCCTGGTTGGCAAGTTTGGGCACAGGTACGTTGCACCTTTCCTTGTGGTGGGAGTCGTGGTTTCACCCTCAAACAGGGCTTGTGTACGTCTTTTTTGGCAAGCTTGGCAGTTTTGCTCACCGTTTGGTAATCGAGTTCTCCAGTGTAGGACTGCTATGTCGCCTCTAGTTTCAATCCTTGTTGCCCATGTGTGCGCGCAGCTGCGGCATGAGTGCCGAGTGTGCAATACCAAGATTTGAGCCACAATCTAAACTGGTCTCAACTCCTTCAAGTAGCGGTCTTTTGAAGGCATATATAGGGGATTACTATACGGGTCCTGAAGCGGGATACTAGGAGTTTAGACTATAGCTCATGCACCTGTTCACGTCCCACAACCGTGACCATGCGCTTGATACTTCAAGGCTCACTTAGTACGTAGGGTATAGAAGCGTCATCAGTCTCCGAATTCATGCGGGTCTGCTTAAAGCCTTTTAGAACCTGATAACCCTCCATATGCGGGCTTCCCAAATTGTGAGTAGATTGTGGGGGTCCCTATAACAAGGATTTTAGCAAAATGGGCTCTGTGTATGGAAACTGCCATACAAGCTACTTACGACGTCACATGCTCGTTTAAGTAGGTGACTCTTGTAGAGCTTCAGCCAGACCGAAGCAGTGGGTGTTGAGAATTTCTGGGCTTTGTCAAAGCTGCGGGGTTTAGGGTTTAGGATTTGAGGGTTTAGGGTTTGTCCCCTATACTCCACACAGACGACAATTCTATCATAAGGGTGCGGAAAAGGGACCCCTGGCCATCCTACTAAAGCCTTGTGTTGTCCTTGCTCATCCCTGGTCTCCCTTGGTAAGTCCTACCCTAGACGTTAAACCCTCGGGTTTAGGGTTTACCTAAGCCCCAAACCCTAAACCCTACACCCCAAACCTCAAACCCTAAATCCCATACCCAAATCCTAAACCGATGTGCAGGACTTTTTGACAGAGCCCGACTCCAAGAAGTTTCCCGGCTGATGAAGCATCTAAGGTACGGGCCTAGGTGACGACCGGTACCATTGTCAGGTCTATGTGAGGTATAGTCATAACTCCATAAGGGGGTCATATAGATATATAGGGGGCTACTATAGGGGTTATTAGGGGGGACATCGTTTTATAGGGGACAATTATAGGGGTTATTCGGCGGGACACCAGGAGTTTAGACTATAACTCATGTGAGGCATCCTATATTTCGATTATGCGAGGAATCTAGGACAATGATACTGGTAATCATTCAGGCTTGTACTTTCGGGCTTTTTCAGGCATGAACCTAGAGCCCTTAGCTTTAGGCACGATCCATGCTTTGGGGCCTTCTAAAACTCTGGGATCTTTTGTGGTGAGCTGTAGTAAGAATCATGTCGCTGGAAGCCCGCACCCTAAATGCGCATGTCAGCCTAAATCAGCCGCCCTTTGCTGCGCGGTGCGCGTGCTGAAGCCTTAAACGGTGTAAGACATGTCCCCCTAGTATTAAAAACCCCGCAACCCACTTGGCTGTACATGGTCCCTCTATATCTATCTATCTATCTATGTATCTATATATATATATATAATACGGCCTTGCGAGGTACAACATCTCCTTGCAAGATCTTGGCTGCTTGACTCGCATGGGTGTCTTTGGTAACGCCCTAGGTAGCATATCAGGGTTTAGGCTTAAAAGGTCGAACCGATTGCGTGATTTCCAAGTGCCGATAATAATGATAGAAGCCGAGCCACAAAATCGGGTCTCACGCTTTGAGCCTTTGATTCCGAATGTATTTTATGAAGCAAATCACCTTTCAGAATCAGCTCTTTTATTCTCATGTTGAGTTGAGAGCAATGTTATGGAGCAAGTCAGGTTTCCGAATAAGCTTTCCTGCTCTGAAATTCAAAGCCGCCAAGTAATAAGGTCTTTGTAAACTGTTATGGAACTAATCCTGAACCACAGTTGCTGTTATTCTAGGTTTTTCACGTTGCTGTAAAAAAGATTTTCAGGCAAGGTCCGTAACAGGTATCTCAGGGAGCAACGTTTCAGCCTTTAATTCTTAATGAAGTTTACTAAGCAGAATCAGCTCTCTTCATTTTGAGAGCAGCCACCGTCCTCATTTAGGATTTGAGGTTTCAACAGTTCAGCTTTAGTTTTTATTCTCAGGACTCAACAACATCCGTAAATCCAAACTTTACTGTTGCAGTGTTCGGAAATTCTTTGCTTCACGTTTAGGTAGTTTTTGTTCCAAATGACGTCTCTTTAAAGTGTTCTTGGACCCGTTTGCTTTAAATCTAGGGGTTTCATTCATTGAGAGCATCGATTAATTGTAGAAGGGCATCGGTTGGGTCATTCCCCTTACAGTATGTCCTTAACGGGTTCTTATTAAGGGCTATTATAGCGCCTATTGCCCATTGTGGCATCTGTTACCGTAAGGGGGAATGACCCAAAACAGAATTAGGTCATAACCTGTTTATAGCTTGAGAACTTTACTGACTAGTTGGCAACTTCTCATATAATTCGTTTCTGCCGCAAGGCCATTTCGCAAAACTATCCCTACAGAGTCAAGGGAAGGGACCCACCAGAACCTTTGTAGTCCCGGCATATCCGCAGCGCGCAAGGCCAAAACCCAACTCTGAGACCCGGGTTTAGGGGTTTAGGTGGCCGAGTTTCGCTGCAAGTGTGCGACGGAATGATAGCTTGCCCTGTAACCCAAAGCTTCCATAGATTCTATGTCAGGTGTTCTTGCTGTAAAGTAGCTCGTTAAGCTGTGCAGTTTACTGTAACGGCCCAGGCTGATATCCAAAATAGATCCCCAAAAATGTTCTCTTCCTTACTATGGCGACCCCCAAAATTGTACCCCTCATTGTGGGAAACTCCGATATGAAGGTTTCAAGGAGAGATGTCGACTTTCAAGTGTTGCGAAGTATGTAAGTCACGGATTGTACGTCTGAATCTATGTGCTACAGTCCGATTGCACCTCTGACTGACTACGCATGCATGCAAAACATGCAGGATATATACACAATCTGAGCTTCTGCTTCCCGATGCGTCTAGAAAGTAGTTTCCATGTTGCTTCATTCCTTCACTCCCTACAGAACCAGGACGCTGAACCCTAAAGCCCCATGTAATACGCCCATAGACCCCGATTCCCATGTTGTTTCCATTTACTCTTCTACTTATCCTCCATTAGAAGGGTAAAATCCGTTCATGCCCCCCATACACTCCTACAATATCCCTATGCTCCCTATGTGCCACCTACATACCCCGAAAACATCCCTGCATACCATTAAACTCCTAAATACCTTCATGAGCTCCCTATTATATACCTGAAGAATATCCCTATATCCCCGTATAACATCCCGATTCGAACCTCTATGACCCCAACATACCCGTGTGACATCCCAAAGCCTAAGCCTTAAACCCCTAACCCATCCCTTCATTCTCATATGGGTGGTTGTCAAAATTATGGTCCCTTTTTTGGGTACCCCACACATTAGGTGCCGTATTATGTTAGGGACTCCATATATAACCCATTATAGTAGTTTCCATTTTCTTTTCCATTATCCCTATATAACCCCAATATAACCCTAATATAACCCAAAAAGGGACCCATAATTTTGACAACCACCCATATCCCTAAACC
>CAJNIZ010046708.1:22166-32386 GCA_905231905.1 Symbiodinium pilosum
CGATACCCCTCAATCTAAGACGGAAGCATTACTGTGTTTGGCCGAGCCCCCCAAAAGCCGAAACCATAAACAATAGTTCCCATGTTCCTTTTCATTTTCACTTCCTCCCCTGCCCGCAAGCCATGCCGCTTTGCGAAGGGAGCGTGCGGCGGCCTCATCTCTTACCATGGAAATCACCACGGCGCCGCTCTGATGCATTTGATGAACCTGAATACGTCCCAGGCTTTTGATTAGAAATCTAGCCCTGCAACGAGGGTCAAAGAATTTCTTATGAGCCCGAGTAGAAATAAGAAATTCAAGGTTGCACGAGAACCTCAACCACACTTCTTATCATAGTGTTCAAGGCTGAAGGTCGGCAATAATGAGTTTTTGGGGGGCCTGAAAAACCTCAAAATGACCCGCTGTGCAACTTTGGCGTCTCCTTCCCAGAGGCTTCCCGCAGGCCTCCCTAACACATCCTAGAGGTTTCCAAAGTCTTCCACGGGGGCCTCCCAAACACCTCTCAGAGGCTTCCAAATTCTTCCATGGGGCCCGATCCAAATTCCAAAGCGGGTCGTTTTGAGGTTTTCGGGGCGTGAAAAGTTCAACAATTGCATTTACATCCATAAAGTTTCATTTCAAGGCTTGGGCTTGCATGCTTATTCCAGACTCTCGATTTCTAAGTCAGTCCAGATTTCAGACTTTAATTTCTTAGGTAGTAATATTTCTCATCATGAGTCTACACTATAGTACATATATATATATGCATTCATGTATGCATGCACATATATATATTTAGGGTTGAGCGGGATACAATGTAGATCTCAATTCGGGGGAAAGGTTTTCTTATTTCGGCTATCACCTGTTATAGGAAGAGCAGACTCTTACCTGGTCCAACCACCCAACACAGAAACATTTGCTAACAGGTCCTTATCATTATTACTATTCATATTAGATGTTATTCCAATTCTTGGTTAGCCTGCTCAAGGTCAAGTCTGGTTGATTTTCACTACTTGCACCACGTTGCTGCGATCACGACATTGAGAACAACTTTGAGAAAAAAATGTACCTCCAACGGGTGTGGCTGTGAATACGAAGACTCAGTTGCCAGTCTGTTTGTTTGCTTTCTTGTCATCGGCAGGACTGGCGGTAAAGGTCTCGCAGTCATCAGGATGAACTTCAGTACTTCAGTACTATTAGAACTGTGTTGCTATGAACTTTAGCAGCATGATGGAATCTTGCGGAAGCAGTTTGAGATGCTGCGACATAGGTGGGATTCTTTAAGCCACGCGCTGCATAATCCTTGTTTTCAGTTTTTGAGGCCCCCTAAACCTTAAAGCTGCCGGGTTGCAAGTGGAAACAGGGCCCCAAGCTCGTGAACGTTTTTGACCCCACTCCCTGATAAGAGACATTAATTGAACATACATAAGGGGTACTATGTTGAGCTTGGGTAAGGGGAGGTCCGTTGTAAGACAGCCAACCGACGCCTGTGTCATATCCTACAAGCCTATACACAGACTAATGCTTCGTAGCATGATACCCTGGAGAATTGTTTTGATCATGTCAGTCCCCTGGCTTTCAGACTCCGTAGCGCCGTTTGAGGTTGTGTCACAATGCCGGTGAGTGGCAGGTAAGTTCCGAACACGCCTACCCTGGATAAGGCATGGGCATTTTGCTATCTCACACCTATAGATAACCGTCTACGCGTCCCCGTCATCCGTCTAGTTTGGTTCTCCATGCCAGCTTAGAGGGTTCATTGGTACTCTGCTTTCGAAAGCCTCAGCATCTCCGGATGCCCAGGAGCTTTGCTTTTGCCAGCTTGCTGGCAACCCCGGCTGCGCCGGCAAGAGATGTGCCTTAGCCTGCTCTGATGATAAACCCTAAACTAGGTGGCACTTTGAGATACTGAATAATGTCCCCTATTGTTGTAGAAGGGAACCTAATCATAGATAACTTTGCGGGCCTTTGAAGTCCTAAGCTGTATTGCCCAAAGCCCCAGTCTGCAGCGGAAGCCTACGAAACAGTTGTAAGGCGAAAAAGGACCAAGATGTGCGTGCTTAGATTCACTGGATGCTTTGTAGTACTGCTCCATAGAACCCATTCAAAGTTCTAATTGCCCAACAAGGCAGGAATTTAGTACATGGGTTAGCAGGCTTCTGGGCCTAGCTGATGTCCGTTCCGCATGCAAAGCTTGGTGGCAGCAGCCGAAAAGCTGTTTTGACCCCAAAGAAAGACCATTTGGATCTCGACCCCTTGCGAATTAAGATAAGAAGCCATCTGATTTAAGCTTCTTCTTTCAACCAACATGTGGTTTTCGCAACTTATGGGGTTCCTTTTGGGGGTCTCAATGATAAGGATTATAGTATTTTGGGGTCTGTATTGGGGTTCCCCTATTTTGGTAAACTACCATATTTCTCTCCGCCAGACATACTTAAGGGGGACTATAACCCCCAAAGCCTGCGAAGTAGGTAAAGCAATTGCCCAGAAGCCGTCGCCCAAAAAGGAATCACAGTAGTTTGCATACCCTTGCAGGTCTAGGTAAATAAATCGCAAACCTGACATTAAACCCTAAACCCCAAACCCTGAGCCCTAAACCCCAGACCCTAAACCCTAAACCCCAAACCCTAAGCCTTGAACCCGAAACTCAAAACCCTGATAACTCTGTGACACAGCCACGTCAGGCTCCTGTCCACAAGGCTGTGGCGATGGTGTTTCCCGGACGTCTGATTTTGGCTTCGGGTTAGGTTGACCTGGATTCTAGTTGACTATAGGTTTAGCGCTTAAGGTTTGGGTTTTAGGGCTTTAAGGTTTACACGGAGATTCTTGTTGACTGAAATTCTGGTACACAGTTGTAGGAATTAAGAATAAAGTTGATTATGACTTGTAGCCAATTGGATCTTCAGGTACGGCTTAGGCTTTGGGGTGTGCGTTTCGCCCACCATACAGAGGCTCACCTAGGCCAAGCTTAAACGCATGCAGCCTTTGTAGGCCCGCTACTAGGTGTCTGTGCTTGTGCGCGGAGTGGGCGAGTTCACCAGTATCAGGAGCCAGCAAAATGCCCGAATATCAGTGCATACATCTGCCCAAATAGAGAACATTGAAACCACAGCAGCAGTGAATCGAGAGTTGATGGTTAGAATTCATCACCAGCTTCTGCACGGCTTTCGCAGCATCCCTGCCTGGAGGAAATGTGGGAGTAGGTCGAAGTAGGTCTGCCTATGTCAATAGAGACCCACCCCATAGAAGCCATGTGAGCCCTGGACTAAATTCGTAGTATATCCCTCAAATAGGTCCCCCCTATACCTTTCCCTGGCTCCAATTGGGTAGATGGTGGGTCTATGAATTTGACAACATGTAGGTATACATGTGTATGTATATGTACATGTGTATAGGGAAGTTTCCACGAATACGGGCACCCAATATGGACCCCAATATACTATGGTCCTTATTATGAGGACCCCACAAGTTTAAGGAGTTCCCTAATTTTGAGAAAGCCTAACTCGCATAATTCACTATAGAATCTCAGTGTTCATTCCGTTGTCCAAGTTTCTTCCAGTTGATTCTCCATCATCGGGGTAATATCCGTAAACCATACACCTCTGCCTTGGTTTGCGTGTAGGGAAACTTGGAAGCTTGTAGCAGTCCAGATATGACAGCCACATCGCTTAACCATGGAAACACCCTTGGCCCATTTCGGGTAACCCAGAATACATGGCTGCCACTTTCCCAAGCAGGGGACCCTTCAATACCAAACACAAAAAATCAGACAGCCTGGCAAGCGTCAAAGCAGGCTTGGGATTTCATGGAGAGAGGCTTCGGATCCTACCCAGAACTACCCAGACCCCTGGATGGATCTAGAAAGTAGACCCCCCCTTAAGGGTTCCTAAAAAATATCCAATAGTAGTATAGGGTACCATAATTGGAGTTCCGGTTTTCAGAATCCCCCAAGGGTCTGGGATTTGGGTTTATCGACAGTTGGGAACTTGATGGCGTGCAAAAAAAGGAAGTGGCAAGATATTCTTCGTATCCCCAGCATTCCACTCCATCTAGCCGCTTTCAGACCCTCCTATTTAGTTCCTTTGTGGGTAGTTTATTGTAATCCCTTACCGAAAAACCATAACAAACCCAAGAAGGAACTACATAAGAGCCCTTTGGTAGTGCTAGGACTACAGGGACTACAGGCGACACTTGAGCAGCCTTTGTGATGAAATGTCTTTCAGGGCTTCAAACCACCTTTAGCTGCGAACAAAGCAGGACACGCACAACACCTAGCTCCCCCTAAACCCTTAACCCAAATACCTGCTATCCGACAGCAAGGTCGCCTGGAAAAGCGGCACCACGGTCACATTCAAGTGGCTTGGCCTACCCTCGTTCCTATAAATCCATTTTCGTCCCGATATATCCCTAACTTGCAAAAGACCTCGCTCGTTTTTCTTCCCAATATTATATCCTTTACTTACAAAAGATTTTGCCCTACCAGACATGGCCCCAACCCTATGGTTTTCAGCCGAAACCAAGCAGTATACCCATACAGCTCATCTTAAACCAGCAAGATCCACCTGTTTCAACCCTGCCAAGCTATAGCCCAGAAACTGACTGCAGAGCTACATCCCCGCAATTCCTCGATTGTCCCGAACACGAAATCCATTCTCGCGAACCATACACTGCAAGAAACAAAACTTTACCCGGAGGCGTTGTGTGCATGGGGGAAGCTTCTGGATAGTATTAAGGCTCTGACGGGGGTCAACCGTCCACTTTTAGGGATTTTTAGCAACTTGGGCGACCTCGACTTCAACACTGGCCTATCCGTGCGCCTGGCGTGTTTGAATCTTGCTTCTGCGAGGGGCATGTTACGAAAAGACATTTAGTTGAACCTGAACAGGTTTATGAGCAGCAAAATCCATCCCCTAGAAGGTCGAACCGCAAGGCAACAGCCTTATTGTTTTGGCCGACTTTTTTCCTGACTTTTGCGTGACCGCAGAGCTTCAAGTGGCCCAAGGTCTTGAACGGTGTAGAACCTTGTACAGCTGTCCGCCCCTTGCAACATGTTTAAGCTCGCTTTGCTCGCGCTACTTGCGGTGTTCAGTGGAGTCCTTCAAGGATGTGGCTTTCTGTCAAGCAGCGGTGGTTCCTGCGGCTGGGATGCAATGCTGAATCCCCACATTCCACCCCTGACTGTAGCAGGAACATGTCTCAGAGGCCACAATTCCCATACTAAGATAACATGCGACATACGCCCAGCCCCAAGGTAACCTCTATTCCTGCCTCGGAATCCCTGTGCTCACAGGTGATGAGGCGACAATGAACGAATGCTTGGACAATACGACGGCTGCCAACTTGGGTCCTTGCCTCAGAAATCTGAGAGCGGTTGGTGTTCGTGCGCAACAGGTGCATTGGCCGGGCTTTTTGAAGCAGTACTCTGGGTAGGGTCAGGTATAGGGTACAGGGGTTTGGATAGGATTTAGGGCTCAGTGTTGTAGTGCAGCGGTTGGCAGTAGGATTTGTTGTTGCACAGACTTGGGTCAACGGCTTTGGTGTCCTGAGTTCAGGTCCAGCATAGGGCCGTGGTATGCCCTGTAGACGATATTGCCCCGCAACAGCATACCTTCAATCTCGTCATGCGAAACTTCAACCTCCCGAAGAAGCACGTACAGCTTGTCGACTTTTTGAATGTTTGTGTGCATATAGCTTCTTTGGATATCCGCCGAGAGACCTTGATCTCTCAACTGCAATGACGTGCTCCAACCAGAAAGTTGTTTTCAGCTTGTGCGGAAGTCGTAACAGGCCTTAAAGGCATCCCTGCATGGGGGCCCGCCACAAAGTCGTAACCTCCAACGTCTCCCTATACCGCATATATATGTATATGTAAATATATGTATATATATACCTACTTCCCGGCTCAGGTGTGTGCGAGCTAGCACTCCGGAAGAGAGACTGCGTCGTGAACAACCAGTGCTGTAGGTTGGCCCTGCCCAACTCAGGAAACCGGGAATTCTGGAGCGATACAGTTTCCGACTGGATCGATTACAAGCTCCAGAGAAACGGCACCTGCGATTTCAGTCACTTAATGACATGTGTGGAGGAACCGATACCAAGCTGTTCGCATTCGTCATCGGTGATGTGCCCTGGGTAGAGGGCCCGCATTTATCGCCATGTGTTTTCACTGTGTGAACACGCGCTACACTTGTGGCAGCGAGCTTTGTGCAGCTCCTTGTTCCCAATTGGTTTGTACAATACCCTGATAGTTCCGAATTGCGGAACCACATCAAGATAGCACAACGAAAGCGGCAGCAACATAGGTTACTGCCGCTTGCCATGACTGCAGCGGCGATTCGTGCTGGAAGAAGCGGGCAATGATAATGACATGTTTATTGAAAGGTTGTGAAAATTCCTGTTTGCAGGGGTCTTCCTGGTATTCGTTGGTAGTAGAGAGGGGCCCGCATAGTGAACGCGTAAACCCGCATTGATTGTGCCGGTGCCCTTACTGCTTTCTCAAAACCGCATTGCCTGACAAGAGCAGCTTCGCAACTTTGCGGAAAGTGTTTGCCATGCAAAGCGACCAAGCAACAAAGACGAGCTCCTGCAAACAGATGTGTGGGCTGCCGTGGCAGTCTCAGCAATGCAAAGCCGCCTCGAGCCCGAACCTGAAGCCCCTTAACCAAGCTCTTCCGTTGTGTGTTCCCTCTTGCCACTGAATAGCGCGACTTGCCAATGTGGCAGGTTCTTCAACGACATCGTCGACTTCCATAAGCCACATTGGAGTAGTCAGGGCTTGTCGAGTTTGGTTTGTAGAGCAGTTTACGGGAATCTTCTTAATCCTTTTTCCCGTCCTGCCGCATTAAATCGATTGGGTCAACAATGAGCATAAAAGCTTTTTTTCTGGCACAATGCATTTCAGGCTACACAGCCATACAACAAGACATGTCAATCGCAGAAATCGCACACGCACAAAACACATGAACAGGGGAATATCAACATCACATGTAGGAAGCTTCTGTTGTTTGTTAAGCAAAGCCGCCGGGAAGCACCAACAAACAAAAGACACCGACATAGAAACAAACACATAGCCGAACAAAGCACAAGTCGTAAAAGCCAACGACAGTGCCACATCCACCTTGACATTATTCATTCGTTGATGTCCAAGCGTCAATTGATGTCAAATTAGTAGCAGAATCAGCCATTTTATAACCATATTTGATAATTCCAATCAACCGCTAAGCCTATTACATTTTATATATATATGTGTGTATGTGATCATTGAACCAACCCATTTCATTAATACATGTGATCATTCAAAAAAACGCGGTCCGTCCATCCAAGATTATCTTAACCCGTTTGGTCATCGGCTTGAGCCCCTCGTACATAATCCAGAGGGTCCATGTACCAAATAATTGGGTACTTGGGTTTTGGGTAATAGTAATTATAGTACAGGTTTCGGGTAAGTCTATGATTATTTGGTATTTGGACCCTTAGGGTACATAATCCCTTGGGTCATTCCCCCACCCAGTAACTGTCCTTATAGGGGGCCTTATTAAGGGGCTATTATAATTCTTATTACCCCTTGTGGTAACAGTTACTGCAAGGGGGAAGGACCCAAATAATTCCTGCCCCCAATACTAAACTTCCCCATCCCCCATAGTATTGAATGCGCCCCATTGTGGTATATTATGATATTTTGGGCATATATGAGGGATGAATTCACCCGTTTTGGAAAGTGCGTATAAACCTTTCTGCAAATGCGGTGTGTGTGTGCTGGTTCCCTAAACCCCAAATATTTCTTCTCTGTGGCGTTCTTCAGACTTGTTTCCGCTTTCTCCATTCTTTGGTTCAGTCGTTTCTGGCCCTTCCACCTCAATGCTCTCTGATGTTCATTGGATTTTGGTGATAAAAGTCCTTTAACTAGTTATTTGTGTTGTTGTTTTTGCTAAATCTTATATTCCTCAGAGATTGAACTTTTGTTTGCTTAGCTTTGTGTCGTTGTTGGGTTTCTTCGGTTATGTTTTTAAGTGGGATTCCGCATCAAGCAGAAATTACAAAATTGCGTTGATGTTAACAAGACAAATATGAGGAGTTATCGGGTATATGTGGGGGTATAGCAGGGATTTTGGGAAGAACATTACGCGAAATTTGGTACGGAAATTTGGGTCCATATTTTGGTGCTGGTTTGACGGCGGATTCCCATAGGTAGTGGGGCAAGGTGTCTTATATGACCCCCTCTAAAGGCACCTGAGGGTACACATAGCGCCTTCTAGTATCCCCTCGTATTGAGAGGGTCTGCCTGAGTTCCCCAATTTCGAAAACATATTTGTTTTGGCCTGTAGTGCGTACAGGTTCCTCCTCATGGGGGGAAGATGATGGTGGAGAAGTATATTTCTTTGTTGCGATGCGAGCAATAGCAGTATCAGTCACACTCGGAAAGAAGGGCCATATAACCAGACGCCCCGTGAATGTGCCAGCGGCGGCTGCGCCGACGACAAAACCACCAACACAAAGAATAGTAATTACAAAGAAGAAGACTAGATGTAGCCAATGAACTTGAAACTTGAAACCTGATATGGAGCCCTTTTATATACCCCATGTTATTTTTCGTGGGGACCAAAAAATCTCTAAAAGTTGATTTCTTACCTTGTATCCACACCTCAATGGAGGGTTGTCTCCTTTATGGCCCCCCTTTTTGGTGCACCCTGGACCCTAAACCCCTAAACCCTAAAGCCCTAAACCCCCAAAACCCTAAACCCCCAAAACCCTAAACCCCTAAACCCTAAACCCCTAAAGCCCTAAACCCTAATACTGTTTGTCTGCTGTGCAAGGAATCGGGCTCGAGCTCATGGCTGCCATCCCTCCACTGTACTTTTGTAACTTGTCTTTGACCATTTAAAGGTCAGGCAAGGTTTGGGGTTTAAGGGTTTAGGCTTTAGGGTTTAGGGTTTAGGGTTATAATTTAGGGTTTAGGGTTTAGGGTTTAGGGTTCAGGGTTTAGATAGGAAAAGATTAGGGTTTAGGGCTTAGGCAACTACTAGGTATCCCAGTAGTACCCTTTTCCCCTTTTTGGTTTTGAGGAGTCCTTGTTAAAGATGAGCATTAGGAACACGGGTACCCTTATCATAAAGGGTTACTGGTGAACCTAGTGGGAATCCATAGGATTGTAACTCTAAACCCTATACCCTAAGCCGGAAGCCGAGGTTTAGGGGTTCAGGGGCTGAGGGTTTAAGGGTGGGCCCGTACCTTGGTAACTTGCCATTGATCTTAAGGACTACATTAGATTATAACTGGGCTATGTGGGGATCATATATCCACCCTGCTTTTGCAACTTGGAAGCCTTTATACGTCTAGGGATTAGGGGTGGGGACTGGGGTTTACGGAGTATATAGATTGTATGGGGTTATATGGGGAAGGTATGGGGCTATTTATGCGTTACCTAGGGTTATTTAGGGTCATATAGTGAGATGTATAGGAAGTATAACCTCAATAGGGATGATATTCTGAAATATGGGAAGGGTGGTGTTCGGATCTGTGTTTTTGTGAAAACACTTACGGGTCACTTTTGCCTATCTGTAGGATTGTGTAGGTTTGTGGCCGCTTCTTGTACTCATATTAGGTGTTAGGGCCTTAGTGTGGGGCCTCCATGAAAGGGGGGGGGCTATGTGTTTAAACATGTTGTCGCACCCTGCTCGGTGACATTTGGAGTGCCAAAGGAAACGAGGAAACGTAACTATGATCCGCGACGATTGCATTTTTTGGGTAATGATGGCCCCCTCAACATTTTCCTAGTCCTGTTAGTAGTACCCATGCCTCCCCCTCTCTTTGTTGACCCACCCTACCCCTGCACAATATAAAGTTCTGGACCAGAAGCCAAGCAATGAACCGAAAAGTTATTTACTGTAGAAGCCTGAATACTGAATAATTAGCAGTATGATCCCTTGATAATCCTACATTTTTTATACCTATAGTAAAATGTACACCAAGTATACAGCCCTCCTTCGGTTAAACAAAACCCTACGCTAGCGGGGACATTCGAGGTCCTAGGACCCTACCCTGAACCCTTAATCTTTAACCTTCCATCCTAAATTCCCACCCAGCCTGCTAAGGCTAGGCCCCTGGAGTAATCATATTCGGGACAACCTTTCCAGCCATCACGACTATAAGTCATGCCTGACCAAGGACTAAGGCCCGAGAAGCATCCAAGCGAAATAGTTTCACAACCACATGGGCTGTTAACCGCACCGCACCCAAAGTTAAAT
>CAJNIZ010046709.1:7928-23195 GCA_905231905.1 Symbiodinium pilosum
AAGCCCTAAACCCTAGACCATGTTGGCGCTAGCTGTATAGAGCCAGTGAGTTCGTGGGACCAACAACTCTAGTATACTCCCAGTGTACGTGTAATCACTCAATCCTGTGTGAGCCCCTAAACCTTCTAAACCCTAAGCGCCTATAAATCCCTAAATATATTACCTTATATGCCTTATACACTCCTAGATAACCCGAATACACCCCCCCAGTAAATATGAAACCCAACCTTAGACTCTACATTTGCGCAGCAGTACCGCAGTATCCATAACTTTCGCGTCATCGACCACAAGCACGGACTTACAGGCCTTCGGCACCCTAAACCCTAAACCCTGAAACAGAGGGTTTAGGGCTTAGAGCTGTGGCTTTGGGTTCAGGGTTGAGGAGTTTTTGTAGGGTGTGATTTCTTGGTTCAGGGTTTGGTTTTAAGATTTATCTTTCCGCGCTTAAGGCTCAGGGTATTCAATTGATATTGAGGCTTTCCTTAATCGGGTGCATGGTCCCCTGACCACCTGGTACCCAGGTAACCCTGCAGTCCCTATTTGCCATGATATAAATCACCAGGTTTTTATCCACCCTTTGCATAGAAATATCAGTGGAAAGCTACCATCAGTGTGTAAGTCTTACATCGAAGGAACGCCCAGTGCTTCAACATACTTCCGAAAGACCCTCAAACACAGTGTGGACTGACAAACACGGCGCCGTCAAGTAAAGTGGAAGATGGCGTGCCAAGCACTGGTCGCAATGGCTGCTTGCACTCAAACTCAGGATCTAACAGCGCAAGTAGCAACCGTAAACGAGCAAAAACAAATGACCTGAAAACTTTGAAGTTAGAAAAGTCACAAAGGCTGTACAGAAACCTGAACATCTAGAAATGTTGCCCTTATAGCTGTTATTCAACCAGCATAACTACAGACAACACCCGCGCATGGTACGGACGCCAGTCCTGTCAGTGCCGACGCGCGCCGTCAACACTTCGACGCCTTCCTGTGCACAATGATGGGGTTCAGGGTTTCGGGTTCGGGTTTAGGGGTTCAGGGTTCAGGGTTTAGGGTTTAGGGGTTTAGGGGTTTAGGCTTTAGGGGTTTAGGGTGAAGGGTTTAGGGTTGAGGGGTTTGCGGCTTAGGGTTCAGGATGAAAGGGCCTCTTTGGCAGATTACATGCGTCTACGTCCCCTATCCCACCTTGTAATCCGAAATATCCGAAGGGAATATGGAGAGACTGTCAAAACTCCTAGTATCTCCCTTAACAACCCCTATAGTAGGCCCCTATATAACCCCGCTTTAAGGAGTTAGACTATGGTTCATATGGAGAGACTGTCAAAATTGTGGCCCCTTTCGTGCAGTGCGCGTATAAGCTGACAGCCCTGATTTGGAAGTTTCCCAGCATGGAGGGCCCCTAGGGTCCCCAGGGATATGGGTGGTTGTCCAAATTATGGTCCCTTTTTGGGTACCCTAAATATTAGGTGCCGTAGTATAATAGGCATCCAAAAAGGGACCGTAATTTTGACAACCACCCATATACATGGCTTATAAAGGGGGATTACCGGGGGTCCCTAGTAGGTATTCCACACGGTTATCCTGAAAAATACCCATACCTTGCAACAGGGAAGCATATGGAACAACTTGACTGTCTGTATTATGAGCCAATACGGGCTCCAATCTGGATTAAAGACTTGAAAACTCCAACGCCCGATTTAGGTTGGGTACTGCCCCCCCTCAGTAACAGTTGGATAATAAGTATAATATGGTTATATGTAGCCCTTAATAGGACCCCTAATATCGACTGTTACTGGGTCCCAAAGTTCAGGGTAAGGGGAGGTCATTGCAATTTGCCACCTCAACCCCTAGGATTCCCTGTCCTGCTAACAAGCCTCCCTCAACTCCTCCTTACCAGCTGCAAGTAGGATTTCCTCATATCCAGCAGTTTAGGTTCCCTACTGACAAGCAGCAAGGAGAACATGACGCAACGGATTTCGGCTCTCGCCTCAAGGCCTTTAGGTCTAAGGCTTACAGGGACTCATCCTCGTGCCTACCGAGAGCTGTATGCCATGATGGCAATGAAAATAAACGTAATTACCAACCCCTAGAAGCCCAGTTACCTGTATATTGGGTTCCTGTCCTTAGGTCCCTATCTAAATTTATACTATCTATAACCCAAAGACCTACTATATGGGTACCTGGGCTTCTAGGGAACTATGTCCCGATGAGCTTAAAGCCTTAAACGCACCTTGACTTGAACTGCAACACCCTAAACCCCAAATCCCGAGCCCTAAGTCCTAACCCCTGAACCCCCAAAATCCTAAACCGCCAAACCCTGCACCCTCAAATGCTGCAAGCAAGCTCCTAGGAGGCATCCCCCAAAAAGGGCAGGCTACAAGGGTCTC
Organism: Symbiodinium pilosum; assembly: GCA_905231905.1. Taxonomy (NCBI): domain Eukaryota; class Dinophyceae; order Suessiales; family Symbiodiniaceae; genus Symbiodinium; species Symbiodinium pilosum. The sequence goes on from CAJNIZ010046709.1 coordinate 10,313, forward strand.
AGTAAGCCGCCAGCCAACCCCTAGCTTCAAACCCTAGACCCTAAGCCCTAAACCCTTAGTCCTAGGCCCTAAACCCTTTAAACTTAAAACCTTAAAGCCTAAACCCTGAACCCTTAGCCCTAGGCCCTAAACCCTAAACCCTAAACCCTAAGCCCTGAATACTAATTTCCATTTTACTTTCCATTATCGCAGCAAAACCCCAACATAACCCTATTAAAACCTTCAGCCCTAAGCCCTAAATAGTAGTTTCCACTATCCCTATATAACCTCAATTTACAACCCAAATAATATACCCCCTGTAAACCTTAAGCCCTAAACCCTAAACCCCAAACCCTAATCCTTAATCCCCAGCCTCAGTCACGAGGAAGGTGTGCTCGAACTGCGCCGAGCGACGCCCGTCTCGGGTGGCTGCAGTCCAGCCATCAGGCCAAAGCCTCCAAAAAGACCATTTCCTAGGGTTTAGGGTTTAGGGTTAAGGGTTTAGGGTTTAGGGACCCAATGGGATAATATTAGAGTTTAGGATTTAGGGTATATTAGGAGTATATAAAGGTTAAATAGGGGCTATGTTAAAGGCTATATTGGGGTTCTAGTAGGGCTGTATTGGGGTTAGGGCCAAAGCTTCCAAAACGACTATTTCCTGGGGACCCTTTGGGAGTATCAAATGGAACAGAAAATGGAAAGTTGAACGGAAATTCACCCACTCCATACCGTCCGAGGCGCCTAGCCACACAAACCTACTCCTTTTTTAGGATCTATAGATTAGGTGGACCCCCCACCCTGTAATAGTGACAAAAACTGATAATCAGGATTATATTAGGGTCCTCTGATATTCCTATTATACTACAGGGTGGGGGGTCCTCCTAATCTATGGGACACAACCTCAGGCTGGCAGGCCCAGGGTTCTGGTCCCATAACTGGCTTGCAGAGACCTTGGACCCCCTTGGGACACGCCCTCTCCAGAAGGTTCCTGGACCAGACTTGGGGCCAGAATTACGGGCGTGGAGTTTCAGATAACCACCTTCTGAGGCAACCAGTCTGGTTGCCAGGAGGACAGGTTCTACCTGGCCCATCTTGGGGTGCTGTCAAGGAACTCGTTGTAAGTTACTATATTGGGGAAACCACATTAATCAGTATGTACATATACACCTATTACAAGAACTGAAATTAAGTTCCTTAGCAGTAACCCAGCATCGTGGGTGCTATCGTTCCCGTGCGCTGAGGCCAGACCAGTTAGGTCGACCTGTCGCCATCGAGGGCGCGGGCCATTAGTGCCGCCCACCATGGTTGGTGGGCAGCCTATGCGGCGAGATTAGGATCTAACGTTTAGAATTTAGGAATTAGGGTATAGGCTAAATTGGGCCCTGAAGACTTGAAATATTAACCTACACTGGGCTATTTGGATCCCTAGGGTTGGTGTTCAGTTTCAGAGTTTGTTTTTTTGGGGTTTGCGGTTGCCGGGCTTTGATAGCAGGTTCCATATGGCTGTATGATCTGGGCTAGATATATACGTAGGGCCCAGAAAGGCTACGTATAACGGTGCTTTGTTACACTAATAGGGTCCATGCGGGTGCATGATCGGTCTATGGCAATACTTGGGTTCAAAGAGGCTCAATAAGATTTGGTGTCGTAGGGCTCAAGTATACACGGTACATGGACACTTTAGGATACTGTAAAGCTCTTGGTAATTAGCCCCGACCTGCAGAAGGAGGAACCGATTATACTCATGTGATAGTTGCAGGGTGCTGGTTTGGGGACTTGGGGTTCCAAAACTCAACAGGATCGCTGTGTGGCGGATCTTAGAGTGTAGGGTTCCGGGTCAGCAGCTCCAACACGCCATCAGTCCTTTGTAAGTGTTGTAAGCCCTAGAATAAGCGCGCGTACACCTACCGATGCCTTGTTAGGGCAATGCTCGTGCATGGGGCTGAAGCTATTTTCTTGAGTGTGTGGTGCTCAGACTTCGCGTTGACGCAATGCGGTTAAGGGTTGGGTACAATGAAGGGCGCCCTGAGAAAAAAAGCGCCCGGGCGCCCCTGCAGCTTTACCTCCCCTGCGTCCTTACCACTTACCATCTGCAAATTCTACACTCTGCCAAATTACCGTGGAACCTGGAAAGAGGTGCCAAGTGGACCACTGTCTTTTCAAAGAGGCTCCATATGACATATTTGGGGTTCCAGGCTAGTAGGGCATGGGTAAACCAAAAAACCTTCAACCCTAAACCCTAAACCGCGTGGCGAAACCTTAAACCCCCACAACCCTTACTCAAGCTAAGTTTTCAGAAGCTGTGGCCAGCACCGCACTTTATGGATTCAGGCTTCGAGCTAGAAGGGTTTAGAGTGCAGGGTTTGGGGTCCAGGGTTTGGGGTTCAGGGTTTAGGGTTCAGGGTTTAAGGTTGAGAGGTTTAGGGTTCAGGGCTTCGGGGGTAAGAGTCTAAGGTTTAGGGTTCAGGGAACGTGGGGAAACCCACCAACTCGTGATGGTTTGGGTCCTAGGGCCCCAGCATGTTTAGAAACTTCTATATGCAGGCCCTGCACTCCCACCACAATGAAAGAACCACACGATTTAGAGTTCAGGCTTCCGGGTTTGGGGTTCAGGGCTTGAGGGGTGTAGTTAGGGGTTTAAGGTTTGGGGTCTGTTTTGGGTCAGGACTGACATTCTCCCTCAAACAAGCCTTGTCCAGAATCCTGCGCTCTCCAACGCACAGCCCTGAAACTCTCAGACCCTCGACCCTAAACGCTGAGCCCACATCCTAATCCCAGACCCTGAACCCTGAAACCCTCATCCTTTTGGCCCTTACACACCAGAACCTGAAAGCTTAAATCTTAATCAAAATTCTAAACCAGAAGCATCCAACCCTCCGGTAGCCTTTCCCGGCTCTTGCCCAAGTTAAGCATGGGCTCCACAGTGAACACCTGGTTCGCTAACCTAGCTGGTAAGTTTCCTAAGCTGGTAAGTATATAGGCGGGGGTGCACATTGCCCAAAAGGTCAAAGCGCTTCCTTGTCTGAAGAATGCTCCCGGCATATGCACATGGGACACTCTATGCACAGCATGCATTAACTAAACACTCCAGACCCTCAACTCGGGTGGATAGGGTTTTGGGTTTAGGGTTTAGGGTTTAGGCTTTAGGGTTTAGGGACCAGGAAATGATACAGACATGCGCAATGCATATCTCAAGGATCAAGGACCGAGCCCCAGGGATAGAGGTAAACCTTAGTAACTCTGATACCGCGTTTCCAGACAGGAGCGGCGGACGGAGGCAGAGGGCGGGAACTACCTTATTATAGCCCAAAGGCATATGATGGTTGTCCAACAAGCTACTAAGCTAGCATCCAAAGACCTGGGATCCCATGGGCCACAGGGTTGAGGATTTAGGGTTTCAAGTTTGGCCCAAGGGTATTACGGATTGCGGAATTTGAAGTGGCGCAAGATTTCTTCCATCCACGATCTAGATATTTGAGCACCTAGGGCTTTTTGGGCGTTTCAAACATGGAGGCTTGATGGTCGGGGGTTTTCAAATCAAAGGTTCCAGGGCTTTGGATCTATGGCTTGGGATTTGCACATGGTATGACAGTTTAGAGGATGTGCGGATTGAAGGGTGGGTTTCAAAATTGCGCGTTGGGTTTGGGACTATGTGAGCTATAATCTAAACTCCTAGTATGCCCCTTAGTAATCCCTTCAGTAGTGCCCGATATAACCCCTTTCTATATAACCCCTGCAAGAGGTGTAGACCCTAGCTCGTGTGTTGCTGCACAGTCTACTGGGAGCGGTGCGGTACACATGACCGAGGGGCACAGCAAGCAAGAAGAATACGGCGCAACATCACTCATGGGCGGGAGTCTCTGCAACGAACCACGGGCTGTTGATGGAGGATAACGCCGATATTGCTGTAGATTACAGTCCCAATAAGGATAGAATCACATGGCCAGGAGCAGGAGGAACACTAAGAGCGCAGAAAAAACTCAGAGATCTTCCAGCATGCTTGCTCTGCCCCAGACCCAAAAAGCTAAATCTGAAAGCCCAAAAATAATGGTAACCTTGTTCTTAATGTTCAGCTTCAATAAGGAGACCCCAAAATTAATAAGGGAGAAACGGTACGACTGCGGTAGCTAGTCAACCTTGGCCCCGACCCCCTCCCCCTCCCACAAAATGAAATGGACGGACCTCTGCAACCTGAACCTTCAAGCTCAAACCCATTTTATCATAGGATCCTATGCTACACCCCCCCCCCCCTACCTCCCCCCCTAATGAAGCGCTATTTCGGGTCGATTTAGGGGAGGGCAGGGGGAGCCGGGGGAGATAAAGTATAGGAGCATCTAGGATGTAAACCCCCAATCTATGGCTTAGTGGAGAGGGACCCGTGATTAATAAACCCATCTTTTTAAGGGCCTTAATAATTATTAGGATCCCCATTATAATCCCTATTTAGGGGCGGTTTATTCATCAGGGGTCTACATTAACCTAGACCCCCCAAGTACCCTCTATAGACCCCAGGTATCCCTAAATAGAAGCTACATAGACCCTATTGTAGGGTACTTGGGGGGTCTACATTAAACCCCAAACCTTGAGCTTCAGGGCCCGACGTGACCAGTCTTCATGATGCCTACCGCCTTGTTCTTCTTGAAGTGCGGTATCTGCAGTCCAAGGGACCAAGGGATGTAAGGAAACGGGGCTTATAGGGGATGCATGTATATATATATATAATGTGTATATATATATACATATGTCTCTCTCTCTCTCTCTCTCTTTCTCTCTCTCTCTTTCTCCAAGGTTTAGGGTTTAGGGCCTAGAGTACGGACTAGGGACACTTGTCAATCATGTTTGGTGCGGGGATGTAGCGGTCCAGGGCCGGATAATTGACGACTACTGACTACAAAAATCGTTCGGTACTGACTTCCTTCCAGCCCCCTCCCAATCCCGAAGAAGACACCTCGGTTCCTTTTGAAGCGAATTCGTTGAGGTGAACCACTGTCCTTCTGAAGGGTGCCCATATGGGTTTCCGTATTAGTTTTGAAAGGGAGGACGCCCTACTGTGAACTCTGATCCCCGAACCCTGTACTCTAACCTCTGTGCTAAGAACCGGGCATCCGGAGGCCCATGGAAGAGCCGCCCGACACCGTGCCCACAAAAGGCAGTCCTTTGACAGCTTAGCGTTCAGGTTCAGGATCTTCGTGCTCTAGATAAATTGTTTAGGCTTCAAAGGTTTAGGGGTTAGGGTTGCAAGGGTTTAGGGTTTCCCTTGAGGGTCCAAGGACCCAAATAATGGGGTTTGAGGGCCCAAAGACTAGTAATATTAGAGTATTCAGGCCCTAAAGCACTATCATTTGGGTCCTTGGGCCCTTAGGGTTAGGGTCCCTAAGCCCCAAACCCTGAACTCTGAACCCTGGGTGTTTTGGGAACTCACGGTCCAATGCTTCAGGGTGAGGCTGCAAAGGGTTGGGATTGGGGTCGAGGCTTGAGAGCTGGAGTTTTTGAAGTGTGTCATTGTGTGATATATGCGGCTTAGGGTTTAGGGTGAAGGGGAAAATGTACGTATGTACGCACAGGGGTGGGTAGTGCCAGGAGTATATAGGGCCTGATTGGAAGATGGTTTCAGCTGCGTGGGCTTTATTAACATGCACACTGCATACAAACATGCCTACATCACAGACGATATCCCTAAGCCATACCATGAGCTTGAGGTTTGTCCGAACAAGGGGTTGTGTTGTGACGCCTCCGGGCTTTCACATGAAAACTTCTGTAAGGAGAGTCTCACTTTCCCAGAAGGTCCAGGTACCTATATGGCACATACTTGGGGCCCAAAGCCATTCCCATATAACCACTTCAGGGACCGAGCATGTACTATAGGAGCCATAGTCTACACTGATGTATCCTCCAGTAATCTACTATATAATCCCATACATAACACCCCTGGACGATAGCTCGGACCCTTTGACTTTCTTGTCACTCGTTTCTGAGCTACCGGTAGTAAGGGTATAGAGTTTAATGCAGGATTAAGATAGTACCCCCCCCGAAACACCACCCCTCAATATTTAGACCTCAGAAAACCTTGGGGGGGGTACCCTTGAGGCGTACTATTGTAACCCCGTATTTAAAATTCAGGGTCGCCGAACGACAAGGCAGGACTCGAGGATTCCTGCAGAACTAACATTGAAGCCCTATGCAGATCCCACTTGTACTCCGACCTTTGTGGGACTCCCTGTTAGCTGGGCTTCGAAGTTGACTGTGTGGAGTTTGGGCATACTTGGAGGTTCGTAGTGCGTAGAAGTATCAAAACACCTCCTCCGGAAATGGCCTCATGGAGGCTACTCCGAATAGACGCATGGTTATAACTTATATAACCCGGGTTAAAAGTGGTTTCTTAGTTGCATGAGCGCGTTGGGCTTACAGCGAGGGGCTTTTATCAGGAACGTAACCCGAACGTTCCTACATACATGAGCTCTTGCCTATTCAAAAGGGCTATATATGGAAGTTGATTTGAAGGTCCCCAGGGGAAATCATTTAGGGGGGTCACAACGCAGTAATTGCAACCGGCAAGACAACAAACAGACTAAGCCTCAAAAAAATGTCCTCAACTGGAATGCCTAAACCCGAAACCACACGTGCGGGATCCACCAGTGTTGACCAATGCATTCGGGACCGCGTGCCAGTTCCTGCTGAGATGCCTGACCCTCAAAGGGTGCAAAGTTTCGGGCTCTGTCCCAACACGGACACACAAAATCCTATTATTCTAAATGTATACTCAATCCGCGTAGAACAATATCTCTCCTACAATCGCGAGTTGTGGTAGACTGAGCTCGCTGCACAACCGAGCAGCCGTTCTTGACTGCCTCTCGCAGGGGCAAGGGCCGCCAGCATGTATGTGCATGGGAATATGCAAGAACATGTTCCACAACCAAAACTGGGTTGCTGTTGAGGAACTCAGACGAAGTTACAATGATGTTAATTACTCAATATATACGTCCATAATGGAAATTGAAATAAAGTTCCTTAATAACAGCAACCCAGAAAGCGAGGGCCCATGCCATGCATTGCACCTTGCCTGGAGACACCTCTAATTCGACGAAAAATGCTTCAATTCCTCAAAAGCAGGCACAACAACACAAAACATAAAACATCGCTAACATGGTGTGTCATGGTAGCGACACGCTTTTGTCCGTCTCATAGCCTGATCATCTAGGATGTTCCCCTGAAAGCAGGTGCCAGTGGCCTACAGGGCACATGCAGCGACCTAGCATCCCAGCGAGAGGGCAGCTTCCGCATGGGCCCTCAAGTCACGGAAGTCAGCATGTTTATGCTGTTGCTGCGCCTTGAGTACTGCCTGCTCTGCGGAGTAGCCGCGGATTTTTCTGCCATGCTCAGCAGCTCGAAGCTTGAGCTCTTTGACTGCGAGCCTCGCCTCAGTATTATGCTTAAAGCCGTTTCTGGGATATCCTGCGTGAAAGCCTTGTGGATAGTAGTCGGCGGCAAAGGGCACGAGATCCATGGATGCCTGACCCTCGCCCCGGGCCTTGTGGATGCGCGGGTTGCTTGTGTCCACATCAAGACCTTGACTGTGAAGCTGCTGCGTCAAGTTCGCACGGTCCTCTGCTGTCCAGGGCCTGCTGTGGATGATCTTGACCTGAGTGTACCAGGAGATGTGTTCATGGCAGCATGTCCGAGATTATCGATATACTCCTTTAAACTTCATGCATGAGGTAGCTAAAGGTCACACGCACGAAAACAAAGTACACAAAACGGGAGTACCAATGAACAACCCAATGACATCTTGGTCAGCCCCGGCTAAGTTGGTCTTCTTCAGTCGTGACCCGCCCAACTCGACCCTGGCTTGCGCATGGACTGCCTTGACTGCCGCCTCAACCTTTACCATGTTCCTTCCTTGAGCCGCTCGCTCTGACGTGGTTTCACGGCTCGCGAGGTTGAGGATGTGCTGCCTCTGTCCTCTGTCGCGTTTATCCTCAACAATCTTCATCCAGTCGGCTGGCCTTTCTGCCAGACCGCGTGCTCGGTGGTAGAGCCGATTATTGGGGTTCATCTCATTCGATCTCTGATTATTGGCCGCACTTGCCCCGACCCTGGCCGCCTGCACCTTGCTTGGTGCTTGCTTCTGGGGCGGAGGCATGTTGACTCCCAAGCTTCAACCGGACAATCGGCCTGTGAGGCCTTGAGCCAGGAGCTGCGCATCAGGGCAAAGACAGCAAGCACTTGCATGGAGGCGTGTAGCAGTCTGATTTCAGCGAACAAGACAACAGATCTCATGCAGATCCTGGAGGGTCCACGTATCTACAGAAGTACCACACGTATCTACAGAAGTACTACGGAGGCTTGATAACTACTATGTTCATGCCTGGACGTCTTGGGGATGTAGAAGACGGGCACATTCATGTTCCAGGTGCTAAGGCATGCTGTTCATCAGTCAGCTTTAGAATAGGGTTTAGGGTGCCCACTCCAAGCAGGCAACCCCATGCTGGCATATACCCTACTTTGAGGGAACCTGAGGTTTTCCACTTGCACGTAGGTTCCCTAAACCAATACCTGGACTATGTAGAATTAAAGCCTTTGGGCTGTTTTTAGGGGTTTAGGGCCATTATTTTACATGCTTTTGGTGTTTAGGTAGTAACCTCAGCGACCCACAAAGTGGGCCTCGAAGACTCAACCAGACCGGGAAGTTACCCAGAAGCTAGGTATATATTACAAGGCACTCGTAACTATCTTTTCCATGGACTCTCCCCTTTGTGGCAAATTAAGGTTCAGTTCCTCGTACATGACGATCCGTGTTCACAACTTGCATGTTCTTGAGCTCTATAAGGCCAAGCAAAGCTTGTCAAGCCAAGTTTAGTATTTCACATGAGCTACAGCCAACGTTTCCTACCTAACTTACTTGACATGGGTTCTTTGTGAAGGATTCTATGTGGGGCCATACTAAACGAAAAGACGGACCCCTATGTCCACTGCTAAGGCTCCCTTTATAAGGCTCACATTGGCCGTAGCTCACATGAGCTATAATCTAAATAAACTCCTAGTATCCCCCTTAATAACCCCTGTAGTAGTCCCCTATATAATCCCCTAAATAACCCCCTTGAAGGAGTTAAGATCCTAAACCCTAAACCCCAAACCCTACATAATCCCCCATATAACCCCCTTTAAGGAGCTTAGACTGTAGCGCACATAGAGTTGAAGAAGGACTCTGCGCTGAGCCTGATACTTCGCTGGACCATGTTGTAAATGACATTTTCCAACATTAGGGTTTAGGGTTAGGGTCTAGGGTTAGGGTTTAGGGTTTAGGGTTTATGGTTTAGGGTTTAGGCTGGAAAACACTCAAGTTAAAGGCAGGTTGTAATTGTAACCTATAGCCCTATGCTCCCTATGCTCATGCTTGCCTCTTTCCTGCGCTTACTGCCTCTACTCCATTTAGGGTTTAGGGTTTAGGGTTCCCTGGCACCTCAGCTTCAATGACACCGCCCAGCTGCCGATAGAGTGTGCCTCAGCAGCATGTGGGGATTCTCGGACGTTGCCCCATGTACTGCTTTAGGGGTTAGGGGGACCTATAATCATCATCGCCTTCTATACAACCCAAATATAGTCCTACAGTTTCTGGGGGCACCCCTCAGAAACCACCTGTCGGGAAGCTTGCTGTTCCAGAGCGGACGTAGGAGGCTTCTACAGCTTGTGAAGCACATAACCCTGCTTATCCCCACCTGGAGGTTCCACTTAGGGTCCCAAAATTAGGGGTACTTTATGGGGGAGCCCTAGAATAAGGACTATCCTATTTTGGGATCTATTGAGGTCCTCCTATTCAGAAAAAATGCCACCTATAACCCAAGCACAGGACCAAGTTAATTACAATTAGAGGGCTGCCGGCTGTAGGGCTTACGGTTGAAGGGTTTGACATGCAGAGTGTAGGATTGTGTACCAGTATGGGCTCTAAGCAACACAACGAATACATGATGCAGTTTAGGGTTTAGGCATTAGGTGTTTAGGCAGCCTATGCGATGTCAGAGACAAAGATGCATGACTGTTTGTGGAGGTTCATGGGAATCAGCAGGTGCTTCTCACAGGGGAATAATCGTGTTGATATACCTATAAGGTCCTTGCCTGATGAGGGGTGGGGCTTTTTGGTCCGAATCGTGGGTGGTTTGAGTTGCCAAAGCCCTCTTGTTCTCTTGAGGTTTCTACGTCGGAAAAATGCTCTGGCATCTGACATACTTTCATATGTGTGCAAAAACCGGCAGAATCCTAACTTTGTCTGTGTGTACATATACATATATATATATACATATGGATTGCCAGAGGGAGGATTCCTGCTAGTTCCCAAATTAATAAATACACTTCACACGGTAGTTGTCAAACATGTGTGCCCCCAACGTAAGCTTGCTGTTTGGTCAGGACTTGCTGTTTCAAGGAATTGTCTTGCCATTAGCCCCTCCTTTCAAAGGGTCTTGAAAGCAACTCCCACATGTCCAAGGTGCTGTCTGTCTGGCCACCTCTACTAGCCCAATGTTACCCCAAGATTACCTCAATACTACCCTAATACTGCCCAATATTACCCTAACATTACCCCAATATTGCCCTAAACCATCCTAAACCCTAAACCCTAAACCCCTAAACCCTAAACCTTAACCCAATATTCCAAGTGGCCAAACCTTTACTTGGAGCTGCATCGGTCTTAGAAGCATTGGATTGACTGGGAGAGTCGAAGTAGGGTTATAGGATTTAGGGGTCTAGGGTTAGGGTGGATTAAGGGTTTCGGGTGTAGGAGTTAGGGTTTAGGGTTTAGGGTTTAGGGCTTAAGGTTAGTTATAAGCAATTCCTAGGTACCGTGAGCCCCCAGTTCAACCCCGAGCCCCAAACCGATCTTGTCCGACTGCCGTGCCTGAAGGCTATAAAGCTGTTTTTCCTCAGGCTCCAAGAGAATTAGGGCTTAAGGGTTTAGGGGTATATATATATATATATATTTGGAGGAATTTGGGTCCCAAATTCTGAACAATCCTAAACCCTGTGAACCCCCTAAGCGTAAAGCCTGCCTACAATCCTAATCAGTGCCATGGCAGTTCTACTCCGTAAACCCTAAACCCTAAACCCTAAATCCAAAACCTGAAACCCTTCCCCCACATCTTTTCTCCTGCGTGCCGCTCAGAGCCTTAGTCATCACAAAATCACACTCGGAGCCTCCGGAGGGACCCTTGATGGCCACCCATGTGAGCAGGTGGTTGAACCTAGTAATATAGGGATAATGAAAAAGAAAATGGAAACTACTATATTATAATAGGGTATATGTTGGGGTTATATGAAGTAAAGTTTTTTGGGTGGTTGAACCTAGTAGGATTATATTCCTTATATAGAATACTATACCCCAAAAGGAAGATAGAATCTTACACTATAATGGGTACCATAGTATCCCCAAATATTACACATGTGGCTCATAGGAGATATAGCATGGGGACGGCTTCATAATATGGGAGGGTACATAAGGACTGTATAAGGGTGGTAGCAGGGTAGAGCAACCAGTAATATGGGAGGTTATATAGTCATTGTATAAGGGTGGTAGCAGGGTAGAGCAACCAATAATATGGGAGGGTACATAAGAACTGTATAAGCGTGGTAACAGGGTAGAGCCAGTAGATTTGCTACATGATCCTCGCATGCATAAGCTTAGGTAACGTCGGGGCATGGGGCTTACGAGGAGATTGTCAGGGGTGCCCTTCTCCCTGCCACATCAGATGCTACACGCTACTCAGTTGAGCTCCCGAATCTTCCACAAGCCGTCATCCAGGTAATGGACCTTGTCAATGCAGATGCCTGCCCGCAAAAGAAGATGCGGATTTTTGAGTTTGGGTCCATGAGGTTGGTGGTCTGTCCAAAAACCCCTCCCTATAATATCAACTCCCCCCCCCACCCCTAGAATTAAACAGTCCCAATACACTCTGATATGCCACAATGGGGGGTATTTCACATTACGGGGTGGTGGGCGGGTTTAATATTGGGGGAGGGGATTATGTTCTCTACAAAACCTAACATTGCCACTACATACAGAAAGAGCATAGCAATGCATCCTCTTGGAGAGGTAGAGGCCCGCCAACCTAAACCCTAAACCCTAAACCCGCGTACCAACCTATATGCCCCAAGCCCGCTGGACTCTCACCCTAAGGGTCCCAGGACCCAAACAATAGGGTTAAGGGTTAGGGTTTAGGGTATATGCGGCTTGCCCAAAATTATGAGACAATTTTGGGGGTCGCCAGAATAAGGACTGTAGGAATTGGTGGTCTATGCTGGGGTCGCCCTACTCTGGGAAAGTACAATATGGGTTGACGATTGTGCGTGACAAGCTGTAAGATAGAAAACTCAAGTTGCCCTCCAGCAGTAGCTAGCTCTCCCCTAAACCCTAAACCCTGAACCCTAAACCGTATAACTCTCCGTGGCCCGTAGCCCAGAAGTTGAACAGCGACACAGTACCTCAAGTAACATGCAGTCCCCAAAAGGGGGTACCTTGAATGAGGTTTGGGATTCTAGAGTTTACGGTTTTTCGGGTACTTGAAGGAGGTTTTCCTGCTCAAGGTTAAGGATGTTAGGGTTGAGGGGTCCCTTGAATAATTAAGCTTTGGAGTTGTTGGGTTTAGGGTTTTAGGGTTTAGGGCTTTGGGGTTCAGGTTTCTGCTTTCTGTTTAGTGTCCTGCTTTTTTTATTGAGGGGAAGGAGGCATTTCGACACTGCCCATCTGTTTACAAAACCTTCCTAAAGTGTAAACCCTAAACCGCACTAAAGAACAGTTCCAGGTGGGTGGCTACCGGGTAAATACCCCTAAGGGTCCCAGGACCCAATCATAGGGTTTTGGGACCCAAATACTTTCGTATGAATGGTATTTGAACCCTAAAGCCCTATTATTTGG